>JAOVYX010000311.1:0-13775 GCA_035668315.1 Drosera spatulata
GCTGGGCCGTGAATCGCTCTCGTGCTTCCACACATAGACATGGGAATCTTCACTGGCAGATATCACATACTTTCCGTCGGCGGAGATGGCAGCTGAGATCTGGCTATTAGTGTTCCTGAACCCTAAACACGAAAAGAAATCAAAGCGACTAGTCACAAAACTGAAAGCGGAATGAACAGGGCCTCATGAAATAAAAAACTACAGCAGATTACATTTATGTAGTTTAGAAAACTGCATCTGCAAAAATACAAGGACTTGGGAACCTTCAATCATGGAAATGCATACATTCGCAAAAACATGCAGCACAATCCTCTCCTAACCGAGGTTTAAACAACAAATCGCTTCCTGTTCATGATGATAGCAAAGGCGTATCGAAACAAATTTACATTTACTGACTCAAGACTTGATAAACGAAGGTCTCAAGCACATGAAGCACAGTAAGGCATCTGCAACTCTTGCAGGGAAGTATATGAAAATAGACATCTGAAGTCACTCGAAACATTCTAAGCCTGTTGTCTTATTTGTCTGTCACCTACCAGAACCATAGAACATAAGGACAAAGGACTGTAATGACCAGTTAGGCATCCAACTGTTTAAAGGTAAAAAGCTAGCAGAAGATTCAGATGGCATAAACACTAGTGTTGCACTTAGTCCGCCTCTTAACAATAATTCAAAACACCATTGCAATTCTATTTCCTAATCACAATCGAGAAATGAGATGCAAACATCTATGCCTCCTACCCTAAACCATTCGCTGCATGACTCAGCTCCAGCATCATCATCCTATCCTTTCTTGCTAAAATCATCTCTCAAGTGGCAAACAAGAGGCAAGAGCCACCCTCAAGCATCAGGCACATAATAACCATTAACCTGTCAGCAAAGAGATCGGTAGCAGAGAGCCACTAGTACAGTAATGATATTCTTTTCATAGTCTACCACTGTGCTAGGTACTGTTCAGATTCACATCTCGTAGAGAGCATTGGTAACAGAGAAATAGACCAAGATAAAAAGTTCAAAATGTTTATACAGTTCCAAGATTTCACAAACGCTTATAAAAGAAAAAGATAATGATAAAATAAGGCATTACTCCACCAGGGTGCACTTGGGAGCATCAATCATTAAACATGTGAGGTAATCTGTATAATGGAAATTGTTCCTACCTTTGAACTTGTGAACCAGATCAACACCATCAATAACTCGAACACGTGAATCTGCTGAAGTTATGAGAACTTCCGACGAACTTCCAGGAGCAAACTGACCAAGAGAAAAAAAAGAAAAAAAAAGTATGAGGTACTAACTAGTATATTAGAAGATCAGTACATCCATGACTAAAAAATCTGACATACCAAAATGAAAAATACACCTTTTTGCAAAATAGAAGCAGGACAGCTTCCTACCTGAAAGCCAGTGATTTTCTTCAGATGCGCCTTCTTTTTCTTGTTTTGGAGGTTGATTTGAGCTTTTTGTTGCAACTTATTTTCTGAAAGCAAAATTAAAGCATTTCTTTACACTCAAGCCTCATTGTTGGTTTAGCAAACAAATGATGAGATAATTCAGAACTGTACCAGATGTGTTGTACAGCCGGCAGTTTCCCTTGTATGAACCAACTAAAGCACCCTTCATTAACAAACAAGAATAAGTTAGGCAAGATCTAGAACCTGACCAGTATAATTGGTGCAGAACTACGAGAGCTTTTAATGAAGATACCCACCTGACCGTCTGGGGTATAGCAAGCAGCAGTGACCATCTCATGCAGATCATTCCAGTCAACAACCTGACGATCGGGGATGCTCCATATCCGAACCTTGGCATCTAGAGAACCACTAATGAAGTATCTGTCGTCGACTGGATTAAACTGGATGCAAGTCACTGCATCATTCACAATTCAAAATGACAAGGGTATTCATACCTCTAGAATCTAACCAGCCAAAAGTGCTAGGGCAAATCAAATCAACATGAGAATTGTTAAAGGTAATGAGGATAGGCGACTTATTCAAATATTGCAGTTTTCTTTATCTCACAAAATCTTACTATATTTTCCTCTGTAGAGCATAGACCTAGTCACTTTTACCCATTCACAACTCAGCATAAAGAAGATCGAAGAGCAACACAGAATAAAATTCAATTCAAGTTTATTAAACTCGCTTTTGACAACATCAGGGGGTAAAACAATTCCAGATGATCTGCATCTTAAAATCTTCTTAACATTTCCACACGATCGAATCCTACAACTACTGAGGCAGGACGGAGGCGCAAATCAAAAGATGAACACTTCTTCAACACTTTCCACATTATCATAGATAGTTCAAAATGATTTCAAGACGGTGCATTGAATAAACAAAGTAGATGTGCTTACCATAATCACTGTGGGAAAACAATTTCAAACAAGTCTTGCTAAATAGGTCCCAGAGCCGCACAGTTTTGTCCATGGAAGATGATAGTAAAAGCTGAAGGCAGGCCAACGATAAGATATACATTAGCAACCAGGCCACAGGATTTTGAAGTATACAAAAATTCACAATGACAATTACCATATGAACTATTCAAGGTCCATATGAGACAAAAGGAAACTGAAGGGAGAAACTTAAATTCAATACCCAGCAACCGATTATCTCTGCCCACTAAATGCTCCTATTCACAAATAGGCACAACCCTCTTTCACTGTTTGGCAGCAGACAAGCACAATTGCAACTTATTGGTACATCAATCATTCGAGTGCTCATCGTACTGATTACACTCATCCAATTCACTCTCCATTGCTTCCGTTTCAGACATGGGATCTCAGTGGACCAAAGACAAAGACGCGAAATCTGTACTAAACGAGTCATACTGGTCACTCATTTAACAGGTACATACAGCTTCTCAGATTTCCCAGATACATATGAAGGAACATGCCTTAAATCAAAGGCAGGGTGTTCTGGAAAATAGATAAACAACGGACAAGAGAAAGCATTTTTCAACCAGAATAGCTGCTGTAGACTCGAACTAAAACTAAAATCCTCTTTTGAGGAAAGTGGAGGTCGTTGTTTATTTTGAAAGACAAAAAGCATCTTAGATCCTTGTGTAGTAGGCAATCACAAAATCCCAATTTTTACATTCCATGACCCGGATAGAGATATGACTGAATCTTAGATGTCCTCAACTCGCACAAGTCTAAATACACATTCATACAATTGAGCATGCTTAAATGATCATAATCCCAAAATATACATTCCACAAGAGACAGCATGATTCAGTAATCAGTAGTACTATCAGCCAACTAGATAAATTATAACGGACAATTTCCCCAGTAGGTGACATTCTCAGGTCGTAGAATATCCTTACATCTCTCTACCGGTTAGGGAAAGCAATAGCATGATACAGAACTTTAAAAGGTGAGATCACAGTACAATTCACAACAAGGATGGAATAGGGGTTTGAAATCAAAGATTCTTCCTTCTCACCGAGCAAAACAGCGTGTAATCATCAGGGGGCAATTAGACGTCATTCTAAATTGATCATTTACTACATTGAAATCCAACGAAATTACCTTTACCCCCAATGAGTAATGCAGACCACAAACACTCACATAACAGGTCAAATATCTCAAATACAACATAAACTTTCTCAGTAATTCATCCCAAAAAGGAGCACATAACAACGATCATGCAGGAGCAGTGATGAGATTCATAAGACTTTACCAGCGAGAGGCTATTAATAGGACTAACCTGAGATTTGGACCAAGAAAGGTCAAGGACATCATCAAGGTGCCCCTCGAATGAGCATATTGGTTTCTCCGAAAGCCCGAAAATCGTCTCTGGCACCACAATATGATCAACGCTCAAAGACTTTCGACTGATTGATGTCCTCCCCCTTCTCTTCCTCTCCACAGGGCTATCCAATTTCGGGGAATTCGAACTTGGTTCCGGTGATCCGTTCACCCCAAAAGAGAGGTTCAAACTTCCATCATCCGGTCTGTCCATCAACAACTCTCCCTTCCTCTCCGACTCAACCACCTGCCAGACATGTATGACACAATCCTCACCCGCACTAGCCAAAAACCTCCCATCCAAGCTGAACTTAATAGTCCAAATCGACCCGGTATGCGCCTGGATTTCCTGGCTCTTGTAGAGTGCCGATATCTCCTTAACAGGCTTCCCATACTGACGAACACGAACCTTCTCCGGCCCATGAAACAAGACATCCTGGCTATCATCAGTCGCGGAGCTAGACCTCCGACCACCCTTATCGGACGAAGTATCCCTCTCGTCGCTGCTTCGTCTCTCTTTACTCATTTTAACACTGCTAGTCACACTCTTGATACTCTTCAACCAACTGACCTTCTTCTTCAACTTCAAACCATTCTCACCGCTGCCATTTGTATCCTCCGATTCCCGATCACCTTTCCCCCTCTCCTCCACATTCTGCCGTCTCATCAGTTCCTGAACAATGGGGGAATGCCCGACACACATCTCGAACTCCTCCATCGTCAACTGTCTCCCCGTCCCGACCTCTTTTAGCTTCTTCCACATCCCATCCTCCCTCACCTCATTCACCACAAACTCTTTCCCATTGTCGAGATTCTTAATCGTACACATCTGTGCCCCTGCATCCTCCTCATCAGGATCACACTCAACATTCTCTCCACAACCACATTTGGAAGTCCAATTCCGCGATGAGTGAATCTCATCCATCCCACTGATCTTCAACTTATTCAAATCCAATCCATCACCAACAGAACTACTAGTCCATTCATCACTCCTCCTTTCATCAACAACAACATCACTATTATTATCTACAACATGTGAACCAACACGGCTCGAACAAGAACGAGTTCCGACTAAACCACCGTTCTGCGATTCACAATCAGAGCGAGCCCCAAACTTCGATCTCAAACCACCAGAAGTCCCCTCGTCCGCCGACACCGATCGACTCGAATCCGAAACCCTACCACCACCACCAGCCCCTCTCCGATCTCTCCTCGAAAGCCCCACATCTCCACCAAGTCCAAGCGCTTGGAGAAGCCGATCGCGCCGCTGCTCCACCGAACAAGCGAAGGACTCCGTGATCCACGCGCCATAGCTCCGCGTCTCGACCGGGAACCCGGTCTTCGACACCGAATTCCTGGACCGATGCCGCCGATGATTCCGACAACTAGAGGAGTTTTCGTCGGGGTCGGAATCGGAGCCCGATGTGGACGGATTCGACGATGACAGGATCCGATCAAGCGACTCGTAGAACCTCTCCTCCGATTCCTCCACCTCGACGGCCTTTGTGTGCTCCTCCTCGTCTTCCTCCTCCTCGTCGCCGCCGTCGTCAGTGGCGGTGGAGTTGTGCTTGTGGTTTTTCATCGTCGTCGTGGTGGTGCTGGTGAGGGCATTTCCATCGGAGAATGAAAACGCCCTCAGGGAAACACCGCGAATGGAAACGCAGCGTTTCAAGGCAAATCGCGTTTAGGTATGAGAGCAGAGTCGGTTCTAGGAGGCGGAGATCGGTGGCGCGTGGGGGAGAGTGTGGTGGAGCGCGTGTGAGAAAGAGTGGGGAGATCTGGCGAGGGGAAGGGAAATGAGGGGAGGGAAAGTTGGGAGAGATGGAGAGAGGAGTAGAAAGGGAGGGGACGATGACTGGATGAGGGGGAAGAGAAAGGGGGGGAGAGGAACGAGGAGGTTTGGGTTGTTTTTTGTTTGGGTTGCGACGAAGGTGAGGTTTATTCTTTTTCGCGTCGTTTCGGTCTTCTCGGGTTGGGTTTGGTTTGGGTTGAATTGACATATAAGTTATATATTTGTGTCATAGTTATATTTACTGTTAAACTATAAAAATAATATTTTAATTATGAAATAAAATTGACGTAAAAATGAAATTATGTTAAATTTAATTTTAAATTTGACATCAGATATAAATGTAGTTATTGTTGTTACGTATGTATATTGTTTATTTTTTTAATTATCTATGTTTAAATTTGATTAATTCATCCATAAATATACAATTGAGTTTAAATTGATTCTATTTCGTTTTAAAATATAACCAAACATCGAAACGACAGTTGTAATTCCGATTATATATAATTGATGACAAAATTATTTTTTGATATCAAATTATAATAATAATTATATCTATTTTAATTTTATGATTAGATCTGCTCCAACAACGTGTGAGTTGGACCTGCTCCAAGAGTGTGTGAGTTCTAGAATGGGAAAAATATCTGGAGTTGCTTCAGTAGTTCCAGAAAAATAGCAAGATTTGTTAAAAGTCTATTTCTATGACTGTATGGTGTAAAAAAAAACCAAGATATACATAGTTTTATGTTTCTAACTATCATTAAATCAATTCTTCTTTTATTACAAGCATTGAATCCGGATTATTTATTGCACGTATTCAAGAAAATGATAAAATACTCTTCACTGGGGTACATTGTTTCCGTGTAGTTGTGTTGCGTTCTATGTGACTGACAAAGGAAGCAAAGGTTTAGAGAACGTGTGAGTTCTAACTATGTATTGTTCCTATATAGTCGTATTGCATTCTGTGTGATAAAGGGAGTAAAGGTTTAGAGAACGTGTGAGTTGTGACTATGTATTGTTCCTATGTACGTAGTCGTATTTTCCGAGTGACAAAATGAGCAAAGGTTTAAAGAAGATATGATTTTATATTATTTTTATATAATCGTGTCGTATTCTGTGAATGACAAAGGAGTAAAGATTTAAGGAACTTGTGACTCGTATATTAAAATGAAGGAAATCTAAAGAAGGAGATTAGTTCCACTGCGATGAAATGATAAGACTAAATTATGGATCGGATGTTCAAATTTCATTATTTGTTGTTCCCCCCAGCATTCTAGTATCTCGTTATTTGCTCACACACTGTGAATGAAATTGGGGCTTTGAATGAGCAATAGTTCTATACAAAATGGAGAAAAAATTAAAGCAGAAGTGAGAAAAGGGAATTTGTTGTTTGTTCGCACAAACATACAAGATATGGAAAGTTGCTTTTGGATCTTATGGTTGGAGACACCAAACCAATAGTAATCTTCTTTAATGTTTCTTGTCCTTTTGAGCTGCTCTATATACTATTCAAGATTTTGTTTTGTCTTCCGATTTTTCTATGGAGCAAAGCAACCTGCATGTTGCATCCTTTTATGTGGCTCTATGGTATCACTATGTATTCATGTAGGTATGTTTATTGTTGAACTATGGATCAATTATATATTCCTTTTGTCTGAAAAACATTAAAATATTTTAATTTTATATATATATCGATATAAAATAAAGATCTATAGTATCACTATGTACTCCAATATATTAAAATATTTTAAAGTGCAATGACATTCAAATTTTGTTTTTTATAAATTTATCGTGAAACATCAATCATCATATAAGTTATGTATTTCAATATAATACATGTTGCAGGACGATTAAACGTGATTTGATATGAAAACGAGATATATATTTATATGTATAAAATAATACAATATATATATATATATATATTATAATTAATATAAGACGGAGGATGGATATCATTTATGGTTTTCTCGACGTGCCTCGACAAATTTAGGTGTATATCTTAACTTGAGGGTCATTTGAATCGTACAAGTGTTGCGATAAATGTGACTCGACTTCTCAAGATAACATTGACAAGTTGAAGAGCACTCATTTGGCATAATTCGCACAGGTTATGAGAAAACAGAAAGGGATTGATACTTTCAAAATCAAAAATGATATTGTCAAGACTTTTTGTGTGACAAAAATATTTTCGTCATAAAATTTTTTATGGGTTATTTATTTTGATAATATCAATTTTGATGTTAAAAATTAATAACAATCGAATGTTAATTAGAGTTTTTCGATAACAAATTAAAAATCAGGTAACTTAGTTTATGTAAAAGAGATATAAATTGTCTAAATTCAAAAGAAAATCTAAAGGAACAGCTTTAGTATGATTAGAGCTTGATTGGAGATTTTGAAATGTCATCTCAATAGCTTGACCTTTTAAACTTGGCAAATAAATGAATCTTTGTTTCACATAGACCACTTGAGTATAGTCCACATTCCCATGTAAAGTCCCCTATAAATCACTAAATTATTCGATCATCGTGTTAGGTATCCATAAAGTGAAACAATATTCTTTCCATGTAATTCATCATAGATTTTTTTTTCCTGTTATTAACAATGGAGCTACGGGCTACCCTAGTAGGGTTAAAGTCATTCATGCTTTCATTTATTAACCTGTTATAACAGTAAACCTATTCCAAATAGGCTTGCACATAAACGTGCTATATTTTAAGTTGCAAAGGAGAAAGTACCCAAGCTAATTGTCAAGAAACATGTGAACTTGAATTCACCAAACGAGGCATGGCATGCACGTAGCGCAATATATAAGCTACTCGTGTAATCAATAATGATCTCAGTCGTATCACTTGACCTTATGCATTATTAGGGGCAGGATATATACACCATAACGAAAAACATACAACGAGAAGTATATCACCCAACTCAACATATGCAACATGAAAGGCTCCAGGCTAGAGTCAAATCTAAGAGAAAAGAATGTACACCATCTTTCTTAGTAAACAGAAAGGCTGTTTCCTCGAGAATTAAATGATCAAGCTATTTTGCTTGAGTTATAAACATAAAGTCTCAATGTAAAGGATTCTCAACGTAAATTATATGAAAGCATGACAAAACGAGACGAGTTTGAAAACAACATCGATCGAACGCAGCGTGGAGCGAACACAAGAGGCCAAACTCGTCCTTGAGGACATATGTTGACTATCTGACGTTAACTTCAAGTCAGGTGCCGGATTCTTAATCAAGTTGACGCATTTATCTGAAATAAATAAAATCAAACAGTAGAAAAATTACAGTCAATTCCTCTTAAAACTTGACAAGTATATATAATCTTATAAAAAAGAATATCCTTATAAGGTTTTCAAAGCTTGGTCGACATAGGAAGGTATTGATGTCTTGTAATGTTGCCCAAATCTTGCACAAACATGACTATATCACGTCATAAAGTGACAATTGGAACAAGATAAGACGACTTTGTTCTATCAACAGTCTCTGCAGGAATTGCTTTCCTCTGCAAAAATAGATCTTTTTGGTGCAAAAAATTAATGAATTTTCCTGTTTCATAGCCTTGATTACATGAGGTTAGAAAGCATATGTTTCGAGAACTTAAAGGACAAATCGAGAGTTACTTTGCTTAAAGTTTTGGGAGAAAAAAAAGAGGAAAGAGACTTCTCTTTAACCAATATTGGTTGGTCTAATGATGTTCGATTCAACTTTTTTTTTTAAGGTCTTGGATTCGAATCTCACTATCCTCAAAATCCAGGTTGGCCACGTTCGTTGATTTCGGTCAAAGTTTTATCCGATGCTGGTGGAGGGACGCCTTGTCAGTACCCGAGAGATTAATTAAGGTGCGCGCGAGCTAACCCAGACACTCTCGTCATAAAAAAAAAAGAGACTTCTCCTTTAAAACTTTTCGTTTTAGGACATGTTGATTGTCCTCTCCTAGAGTACACTGACATTGAATTTTTGCTACATGCATGAATCTTGTTTATAAATTTGAGGGAGATCAATGGAGAGTCAAAACTCTAAACCTTCCGATGCATATGCTCGTTACATACCTTTAAAGTATCTTTAGTCTTTTAGGCGTTTTTTCAGTAGAGTAGATTACGTTGGTGAGTTACGGGTCACTAGAATTATCAGTTATACTTCATGATAAAATAAAATGTCGTTGCCTTCAAGTTAAGATCATTTCATTGAATTAGTTTACCTACTTATCAAGAGTACACACTTATGGTTAAGTTTTGACCGATGTTGTAGTTTTAAGATGTGAGATGAGATCACAAGTTCAATTTACGGTACCAAACATTCAGCGCAGAGGTTTGGACATTCTAGCCCAGTATGCACTCCTATAATCATTTCACATCTAAACTCAAATGCACGCATCGAGGCGACATCCATTACCATTCATCTTGGCTAATGTATAGCCAAGCATTTCATGCCCTTTTTGGTTTGCTTCAACTTTGTATATATAGTCATTTCATCATTGTACATACATGTGTATGCTCAACTTGTTATGAATCAATCTTGTTTGAGAGTGCATGTCCTCATTGCATTCAAGGTTAGAGGAGAGTACACAGCTACCAAAAATTGTCCAAGTCCTGTACTCTGGCTGCACCCTCTAATCCCCACAAAGGTTGCCCCATAGCCATAACGACTCCAATGCTTGAAAGATCAAAAGGTGAACAACTTTTATTCTGGTTTCTAATTTGGAGAAAAAATCGTTGAAATATGACATGAGAGATCATGATCTTAAAAAAAACATCTTATTCATGTTTGAAAAAAATGACATTGTCTTATCTGTGTAAGTGACCAAATACGATAAGATAAAGACTTGGTTTTAACATTGATGTTATCATGCATTCAGGATATGTTGCGATGCATTGCATTGCATTTAGTTGATTGGAATGAAGATAAGCTCAACAGCACTTAGTTAATTTTGGACCATGTTGTAACACATAGTAGATGAAATGTCACTGTTACTCTATTACAACTCTCACAATGTCCCCGTTGCTCGCGCTCTTTCTGTTTCTTTATCGCTTATGTGTTTCTTTTACGTGATCTTGCATCAATGAGGTCTCGGCTTCTGTCGATGTTCGTGGTCCTTTTTTGCTTTCTTTCCTGTAAGTTTTGTTTAAGGGGAATGAGATCTAAGTGAGTGTACCGTTTGAGGTCTTGCTTAGGAAGCACGATTGCCACATGCTAGCTACTCTTATTAGGTTATAGATTATACATGTAGTCACCGGTTTTGTAGATACATAGTCTTTCGCGGTAGATTATCTATATGTGAATATGCATGTGATTAATCCTGCTTAACTAAGCACGACATCTTGTACATCAAGTACAATATATATACACACATGGTGGCCGGTGATCTAACACAAACACATACTATTGATCGAGAGACGAGACAGGGTCTTATCCCTATTATAACATAGATTGATTGTTTAATGTTTATTGATCTCCTGATATACTCAATAAGTATCGAATCCTGATCACATGACAAAGGGAATAATTATTTATTACTTATTCAATCTTTCTTGATTATTTATGTCGTGACATAACATACGTAATCACAGGTGTGAATGCAACTACGTCAATTATCAAACCCGGGCGATCGAGCGAGACGGGAAGGGAGAGTGCCCTTAACCTTCACCGTCACTACCTTCAACTTCAAACTCCATGCCTTTCAATGATGTAGCTTTCTGCATCTCCTTCAACACCAGCTTACTAGTTTGGACCATCTAAATTAGCTTTGATAGAGGTCAGGGCAGGCAAGAGAGGGGGGTGGGGGCTCAATTCATCACTTCATTGAGCTAGAAGGGGTACAAGAGTGAAAATTTATAGGGAGTGGGCTACATATATATATCACTCCCTAGTCACTTGTAGGGCATTAAATTTGGAGGCTAATTCACCCAACCCATACCACCCTTAAACATAAAAGGCCACTATTGTTTATAACAAATCTCCCTTATCTTTTGGATGAATGCTGACGTATCTTTCGTTACATGAATAGGTTTATCCACTATTCATATCGAAAGAAAAAAAAGGTATCATGTATAAATGAAAAAAAGTTTACTCGTAAATTTAGGCTTTGGGTTAAAGATAGATATATAATTCACTTATGTGAATGATCAGATCCTGTTTGGATCAATATTGAACTCTGTCATTGACTTCTTCTGGATCTTAACAATTAATTATCTTGTTAAACTTTTATACTTATTTAGATGAATCTAACTATAAAAGACGAGCTTGATCCGCTAATAATGTCTCTATGCCCACAGAGTTGAGCTTTGAAAACAAGATTGGGGTAATATACAAGTAAATATGTCATAAACCTTATAAATATGATTTCTTGACTGGGCTAATTTCTCCTTATGATACGAAAACAGGTATGAGAATAAATGACAAGTTTCAGTCTTGTTTTCATTTACGTTGAAGGATAGACAACCCACGTATGTGTTTGAAGTACAGAAAGGGGGAAAAAAGAGCATTTTCACGAGATATTGTTATGATACATGTGACATAATGAACTTTTTATATAAGCATAAGTATCGGATAAATTAGTTCCTTTATTATCGAAGGCTTTATTCTAGCTAGTGTTTGCTTTATCTCATGTTTTTATCAACTTTTAAACCGAAAAGTGGGTATTGATGTTAGTCATGTTATTGCCACACACAAAGGGCTCTCTCTAGGCCTTGCCACGACACCTGGGTTTCTTCCTCTTATAATATGTCATTATGATAATTAATTACTTGGTTTTTCTCTCTGGTATATATGTTTATTATCGATAAATTAATTTGATTTTGAATAGAATGAACAAACAAAAAATTGCTTTTGAATAGTATTATGGTCATCGTGTGAAAATTCTCCCCACACAATTACTCACCTCTTGACGGAGACCGTACATATTAAGGTAGAGATTGGTCTATTTTGATTGAAATCTAAATGTGTGGGTGTTGCTTTTTTATGATTAGGAGAATATCATGAGTGTCTGTGTCTACATTTTAATATCCTATGATTTTAGAATATAACATTCAGATATATGGTATATATTGATATACATTGTATGTTTTATACTATCAGTTCAACTGATTTTTTATAAAGTTCATTCCTTGGCATTATATCAAATGCGTAGATGTGACGGAGGTATGAAGTTTGATCACTCTCGACAAAATTTTACATACTATTCAGATCGGCTTTTTGGCTTCATACAAATAATAAATCTTGACCTTTTCCTTTAAAAAAAATTTGCCGCTTGGACGATATATGATGAAACCACTAAGATTTTGTCATACCAACAATATAGGACATATTTAAAAGGGATATCTTGAATTATACAAATCACATCTTAATGTTATATTATTGATCTGGTTCTATCATTCACGATAGGAAGAGAATATAAAACTTTATTTTTAGGCTGGACTTAACATGGATGTTTAAACAAATTTAGCGGCTTAGATATAATCATTGTGCTTAATTGTTTCACACATAAACAAGGAATCAGTAAAGAAAGTTGGCTATTATGGTGTTTTGGCCAACAATAATGGCCGGCAACATGATGGGAAAAAACTCTTCCTTTCAGTGCGAATCTTATCTGTCTCTAATTAAATTAATTGTTGAACTTGATTAATTACTAGTTAACCATGTTAATGATCTACTACTAAACAAGTGATTTTCACAAATTAATCAGCCAGGTGGATAGATTCCAAAACAGGCTGTGAAATGCAATGAGTTCATGACGGTCATCAAGGCATGCTTCATGTTAGTGATCTACGAAACATATCGAGGTAAATTATGATTAATATAACGAGATGATCAGATATTACATTATGTAAATTTATCATAAAATTATAAAATCATATTTTAAACTATGTATTTTCAAACGATATAAAGCAAAATGATTGGACATGGTTGATATAAAAATAAAATGCAGCAAAAGTAAATATTTCTCCAATACTTTTTCTCTTTTTTTTTGAAAGTAAATATTTCATCCATCCCACAAAAAATACAATATATACGTATCTTATATTATTTTATACGCATGAATACAAGTCTCGTTTTCATATCAAATCACGTCTGATCATTTCGCAATATATATTAGCTTGAAATACGTAAGTTACACAATCATTGATATTTTATTATAAATTTATAAAAAAATTATGTTTAATCGTTGTTATACACGTGCCAAATTTTATATCGACATATATACACAATTAAAATATTGTATTTTTT
>JAOVYX010000312.1:0-13775 GCA_035668315.1 Drosera spatulata
CCCCCTTCTCCAATTCCACACCTTTTTTTTGCATTTTTCTATTTTTCTCAATAGGGAAAATAAGCCCTGAAGCAAAAACTTGAAATCTGCTCCATTTTCTCTCTTTCTCGAGTTGTATTTTTTACCTCACACTAACAAATTCTGTCGTATACTTTTTACCTCTCTTGATAATGTACCTTTGGCGACAGCAATTGGTAATTGGTAAACTAAGTCTTCTCAAAACAATCTTACATTTGAAATAATCTTCTCA
Organism: Drosera spatulata; assembly: GCA_035668315.1. NCBI lineage: Eukaryota > Viridiplantae > Streptophyta > Magnoliopsida > Caryophyllales > Droseraceae > Drosera > Drosera spatulata. The sequence continues at coordinate 251 of JAOVYX010000312.1, forward strand.
AAACAAACTTACGTTATCGAAAAGAACAATCTGCCATTGACTGGAATCTAATTTGGGATAACAAAACTCTGATAGCAACCTACTCGACCTGAGGTAAGACACCCACTTCTTGGCCACGGGTATGATCACGAAAATCTAGGGACAATTTTACTCCAACTTCGCACGTTTTGCGTTTGCACCAGCATCTGGAATCAATAGCAGCCAAGCAAATTAATGAAGGTGATACGATCCAAAATAGACAAAAAGAAGAATTATCGAGAGGGGAAATCAAGAGAAAAATTGAGGAGGAATCACGAGAGAATTTGATTAGAGAAAGAATTTTAAAAGAGAATTTAGAGAGAGAAACCCAAAACAGAATTTGTTTCACCGATACTTCCCATATCATCCATTGCAAGCTATGCATTAGCATTTCTACAATGAAAATAGAGCAAAGAAACAGAATCACATGCGGAACGACCCACATTTTGCCTTTGCACCAGCATCCTTCACCCATTCCAAGCATTCGTCAGCGGTTCCAGACGGATGAGCAAGCTGCCACTGGATGACGTTCTGCTTCTGGAATCAATAACACACGAGCAAATTAACGAAGGGTCTTGGAAACTGCTTCTTCAGATTGGAAGAGGAACAGAGAGCTACTTACCCAATCTTTCACATCCGGTCCTTCTTCAAGGTGCAAAGCATTCATGACATCATTTCCGTTCAACAGCGGGTTCACATCCCATACTCTTTCTAGCCCTGTAGAAGAATTACGACTTCAGATACGACAAAGATTTGTATATTAGCCATTTTATGACTAGCTTCAGCGTTGCTGGTGGTCCATGATCAGGATTCAACCTCTCTTGGTGGCAATTAACATTTGAACCAGGAATAGTTTAACAAACTTGGAACACCAGTGTTCCCTTCAACTAAGAAGGCCGGAATACCTAGATTTATGATCAAATCGTGAACCAGCTTGAACAAGTCCCTTCTCTTGTCCATGTCCAAATCCTCTTCCGACAACTCTTGCTCGATGCCGTTGGGGTAAGATAACACGCATACCAACAACGCAACCTCCCAGAGATCCTTGATTTCTCGAAGAAGTAGACCTAAAACGGCGTTTGCATCACAAAAAAATATGAATTATAGTAATGAGGATAAGATCTTGAGCATCGTTCCTAGTAATTGTCTATAGGAAAGCCTATGTGATTCAATCAAAAACCTACTCATAAAAAAAAAAACAAAAAAAACTTATAAGAATGCATTCCCATCAATCAGTCTTCTACGTTCATCGGGTTATTACGGAGGAGAAACTATGAGAGAAGCTAAAGACCTTGGCGTTCATAATAGACCTGAGAATATTATTCGGCAACTTTTGAAGTTGTAGGGACATCAATCAGAACTTTTGAAGTTCATAATAGGCAAAGGAAAACAGTACCTGTCCATATTCGTATTTTTGAAGTTGTAGGGACATCAATCAGAACTTTTGCCAACTCAAGGTCGACATTTTGCGCATCCTTCTTGGACGTAATGAAAGGAAGCAATGTTGTAAATTTCATCGATGCCCGATGTATCTTTACTACCTAAACAAGCACATACATCGTATATAGATATTTGGGGATATGTAATTGCTTGCTTGAGGAACATGATGACCGCATTACAAGAGAATCATGTTTCAACACAGAAAATAAAGCATAACTCACATTTTTAGCGTCCTCAGCCTTAAGTTTGAGAGAATTAAGGATGATGAAATCAGAGACAGGGACCTGCAACACAGAAGATCAATGTCTCTATCGTCACCTAACGAGTACCTTTGGAAAAAAAAAAAAACCATTTTGGAAAAAAAAAAAAAAGATATTACAAGCATCTGAAATTCTGAATACAATGACAGTCCTGGTAGCAACGGCAGTACCTTCTTGTTTTTCTTTACTGGATACACAGTTTCTGACAAAGGAAGGAATAATGCTGCATAGAGTGCAAGTCGTATTGGTTCACCCTGAAACAGAATGTCACAACAAAGACCACAAGAACATCAAAACCAAGAAACAGAAGGGCAAAACAGCAGAGATCATGCCAACGATCAGCCCAAGCAGAACTTGCCTTAAATTCGATACCTCCTATTGACTGAATAAGTTTTGATGCTGCACCCATGTAAGCTGCGCAAACCCTGAAGAAGAGTAGTGAACCAATGTTTAGCTAAAACTAGCGACAACATACTTGTTCCTTGCACAATTAATTCAAACACGAACATTGCAGAAGATGATTGATAAAAAGTTTCTGCTAACACCAGTGTTATAGGAATTAAAAAAAAAAAAAAAAGACAACCTCGTTGAAAACAAAAACTAAAGAGAACTGAAAGAGGATAACAAAATATACATAATATTAAAGATGAAATTGGAACATATTAGTTCATTGAGCAGGGACTCACTTCACACAACACATGAGAAGTTTGTCAAATTTACTCGTGTTTTTCAGTAATAAGACAAATTCACTCTTTGTCACAAGGTAGACTGAAATTGTTCCGACCAAACGATTCTACGACAACTAATGCCTGCATACAGAAACTAACCTTTCACAGTTTTCAGACACTGCTGGCTCAACACTGGGAGGAAGACTGAAAACAACCCAAAAAAGTTTTAAATCACACATGTAATTGACTGCTTGAACCGGTTGGTTTCCAGATATCATGAGATCAACCTGCAGAGAAGAATTGAGTTCAAAGACTACATGTCAAATCACAATAGAACCAAATGCTAGTTCAAGAAGATAGGCACAAAATTTGGTAGCTGGAGAAAATAAGGGGTGCAGCAAACCTCATGACCAATGCGTTCACGGCTAATTTTATCCCCAATGGCAGCTCGCACTTCATGACAGGAGGCCGCTTCCTTAAGTGCTTCATCCAATGTGAAACTGAATCGTGCGCCTTCAAGTTGAATGAGCAAAAAATTACGTGTAAAAGTAGATCTCACAGCTAAATAAGAATGAAGCTGAAGTGTGGGTAGAGGAAAAATACCAAAACGAACAGCACGAAGAACACGCAAGGGATCATCCAAAAATGTCTCTTTTGGCGGTAATGGAGTCACTATCTTCCCATGTTTCAGATCTGTAATGCCTGCAATTTAATACCAACACGAAACAAAATTATGAAATGCAAAACTCCGAAACTATATGAGACAGAACAGATGAACTAGAAGGAGAAACGATTTACTACAATCTGAATTCACCTCTTCTAGTAAAATCTTCCACTTTGTTGGTGTTGATGTTGTAGAACAAGCTGTCAATGAAAATAATTTAAGCAGGATGATCTATAGCAAATGATTGACACACTAAGTCTAGAATAAATGAAGGGCAAATTGGTATAGAAGTGACCAAAAAACATATAAAAAATAAAACAACGCAATCCTGCGTCACAGGACAGAAAATAAATTTGAAATAGCTTCAAATCAGAATCTGAAGTACTCAGAGTTTTTATAACACATATTACAGTTTGATAACTCAGCTCTAGGATGAACAGCTTGATAATTACCTAGAAAGTAGGCAAAAATAATGATGACATAAGGGTACAGCTTCACAGAAAGATAAGATACCTTAAAATCATTGTGTAGGAGTAAGATAACCTAACCATAGACGATATGATGCAGTAGAGAAGCAATATGCATACCTGTTTATGGTTAAGTCTCTTCGATAAGCATCTTCCTCGGCAGTACCAAATGTCTGGGAATCAAAATTAAGCATGAGACAGATCATACACGACACAACAGGAACAAATACGCAACCAATAATGAATTATTGGGGCTTAAGATTTGACAATCGAATATTTCGAAAATCATTTGATAGCCGAACATCCTTGTCTCTTGACCCCGGGAACAAAGATACTCAACCTAACTATCAGGATAAACGGGCAATAGGAATTTACCATAGTAGGAATACGACTGTTTTCACAGTAGTCTTCGGATCTTAAATTCACAAAATCTATCGATATGTCAAAAAGGCGCATCATCGCAGTTTCCAAATGCTTCGACTGGTCAGGATTTCTGCAAACTAGGCACCTTATGAATCAGAAAAATGGGCATACAGAACAACAAATGAAGTTCAATAAAAACTCAGGCTTCCCAACAGAATAAATACAGAAGAAAAAGAAGAATGTACCTCGGAATTACATCAATCCGCGCTTTTTCACCTCTACTGGATAAGTATTCAATTACCTTTTCGCCAAATTCTCTCCCCAGCATGTTGTCTATTGCAACGTCAATATCATAAGAGTCTTTTCCCAAAAGCTGAAACATGGTGTGAACAAAAGCAGAAAACATGTAAGAGGCTGATCCACAGATAACTCCTCTATGCATCCAAATTCATAACTTGCTTTTTACTCTCTTCCATACTCTATACAATTTAAAATCCAGGGAAACAAGTTGCATTCATCAGCATCAAATTCCTCAAACTCACAAGTCATAACCAGAGAATAATTTCAACAAACAGGCAACGGTGGATGTGTTCTCATTGGTCATAATACCTAGGATTCCACTCTCAATCCTAAAATGATAAACATTGGTTCTTCCATGGTGCTGGAGAGCACATCAAACAGCTAAGGGAAGGGAACTGATCTCAAGCAACGAGGGATTCAAGAATCATTTCCGAGCTCAGACACATACTACCATAAGCTTGGCCAACTCAAACTGAGTATCACAACCAAATTTCTACATGATCCGTTTCACGCATATTCAAATGATCCTTTCAAATCCAAATCAAACGACCTTCATATCCTCAAAGCCGTGCGAACCCTAACGTTTGCCACGTCATCTTCACCTTCCTGAATCAAACATCAAGTCCAACACCTCACACTAACATAACAACAACCACAACAGCGCAACGACAACAGCAGCAACAAATAACCTCAATCACAACGCCACTGGAAGCGATACGAATCCAAACAAACCACAAACCAAACAAATCCACACACATTAATGTTATTATTAGTATTAGTATTAGTATTAGTATTATACCTTATCCCTGACCCAGCCGCCGGCGACGCGGAGCTGAGTCCGCAACCCGAAATGCCGAACCACATCCAACAACCGATCAAATATCATCTTTTCCTTCTCCGTCAGATCAATCGTCTCTTTGACATGAACGCGAAGCGTCGATGGCGGCGACGCGGTGGTTGCTTCTCCCATGGCCGCGGCGGCGGTGAGGCGGCGGAATCGGGCTAGGGTTTTGAGAGGGAAAGGGAATGAGAGGGCGGGGCACGTGAGGGGGAGGGTGAGGCACGTGACGGTGGGGAGGCGGCGGCGGTGAAAGGTGCAGATGAGGAGGCGGTGAGGGGAGACCAGTGATGAGGAGAGTCTCATGTGATGGCGGCGGTTTTGTAGGGGATCTACGTTTGCGGCGGAGTCACGCTACAGATAGAATTGTGTTAGAGAAACATTCGTGATCTTTTCATCCCGATAAATTATCATATGTTAATTTAATACGGCGATTAAATAATTTATTAATTTTATTAAAGTTTATCAAGATATCATTTTATTTTTAGGAGTAAAAAAATAAGTAATAATTGTGAGTGGATAGAAATAAAATGATTAAAATTATACATGGATAGAAAAAAATAATAATAATGATAAAGATGATATAATATAAAATACGGATAAAATAGACATTTAGATAGAAGAAACTTACTAAATTTAAGAACGTCGTAATTTATATGTGATATCTATATTTAATTATGTGTCATAATTTATGTGTGACGAAGGGAGTATTTTTTATATACTCCTTCTATCTCATTTAAATTGTAGCATTTTTTTTTAGACTGTCACATTCAAATTATAATATTTTTTTATTTATCAATTTTTTTCATACAAAAATATCAAATTACTCCTACTTCATATCACATCAATCCACTCATCATCATTTCTCTTTTCTTTTTCTCTCATCTTTTTCTCTCTCACACTCATAAAGACAAATTGGACATTTCTTTTAAATTTAACACACATAAATATATGTATCGGATCAACCCGTTATAATTTTATTGGGACGGAAGAAGTAACTGGGATGTTTGATACGTCGTTAAAAAAATCAAAATCAGTAAGTAACCGGAATTAAAAGAAAGGATTAAGATGATCTCACGCTAACATAATTCAAAAGAATAGTTATATCATTTATTATGGTTCATTTATAAAAGATATGATGATTGAGATTTATTTATATGTTTAAAAGATATTTTGGATTTGTTTCCATATTAGTTTTTTTAGTTTACTTCCTTTAGTTTTTTTTTGATCGAGTAGCATCTTTTTTCCTTCTTTTTTTTTTTTTTTGGGTTTAAGGGTTTTGGCTTTTAGGGTTTTTAGGGATTTATGGTTTAAGTGTTTGAAGTTTTTAGGGTTCCCAAGATTTAAGATTTTTAGGGTTTTATGGTTTAAGGATTTACTAACTCCATCTCATAATTATTGCAACGTTTCTCTATCCTTACAGTATTCAACATGCAATTTGAGGGATTTCATTATGCATCTGAATGATATGATTTAAATTTTAAAATGATCCACGGTTATAGTACATGACGTTTATTATCATTAATGTTTCACGATATTTTCTCAAAAAATAACGTTTGATTGTCTCGTAACATCGATCAGAACTTTTATTGTCATGTGTGTATGGTAAAAAAATTATGATATTTTTAGGACTGAGAGAGTAGGAGTTTTAGGGTTTTCTTTATTTTTATGGTGGTTTTTCATTATTTTCCTTTTTTCAATAACTTATATCATTTTTTTTTATAAAAATCACACAATAAGAATTAATAAGGCTAGAAATCAAAGATATTATTTTGCAAATATTAAATAAATCTTGAACATTGGATCTTTTCATAATGGACGGATAATAACCGACGTAACTATTCTTTGAATTATGCTAACGTCAAAATATCCTCCCCCTAAAAAAATCAATAATGAAAATCAAAATCTCTCTATAAAATAAAATAACATTTTCATTTTATCAGTTCGATAGATGAAAATAGAAAATAGAAAATAACGACAGTACCAAACAGACCCTAAGTGTGTACGAAAACGATACCCAAATCCTACATTATATCATAATTGCGGTTGTCATCAAGCCATTTTGTAAGAACTAATGATAATGTCGATAAACTATTACTCCTTCCATTTCACATAAATTACAACATTTAACAGTAACTGTATTATTCAACCAGGATTTTGAGAAATTTTGTTATTCGTCTTAACGATACAACAAAATTATTTAATCTAATCTATATAAATATATAATGCTATAATTATTTATTTTTATTATTTTTGGGTTGATAAATTGGGTCTAATGGGCTTTTAAGATTATGTGTTTCTAATGATTAATATATGGGTTGGAACTTAGACTATGAGCTTATGATGCTTAATGTATGTGTTTAGAATAATCATACTTTTTATATTGATAAATTGAGACTAATGAGTTTATAATGATAATGAATCTCTAAAGGTTAATATATGGGTTGAGATTTTAAAAACATTAAAAAAATACAATATAACATCCATACGTAAACGGTTATCTTTAAATATTGATCATCTATGACATATATGGTTGAAACTAATAGGATTAAATAACACGACTTAAATTATAATTACTATTCCATAATAATTTTTCATAAAATAATACTGATTGTTCCGCGGATGATTTATAACACAAAATTTTTTTTATGCCATGCATATAAACATTGTAATTTATATGAAATGAAGAAAATACAAAACTAAGGTTAGATCATTCATCCGTTTATTTAAATTTCAATCATTAGATCATCACTTGATACGATATATCAAAACACACATTTTCTTTTCCCTACAAAACTACCCTTGATTAACAATTATTGCACAACCTTCGTGTTGCCATTGCATGCACAAGGGACATCCATGTCTAAGGTGAAGGATTTTCACTGATCTCCAAAGCATTTTCATAGAATCATGATAGTAATTCACAGCTAAGGTGAAGGATCCATGTCTAATCATAAGGTGATGCTGCTGGTGGCTACATGCAGTTGGTTGCTTTTTGCTGGCATACCGTCAATCACGTCAACGAGAAGCTATAGTAAAATCGCCATAACCGTTGCAAAGCCAAACGCCACGAAATTGCAGATTGTTCTAACATAACTAGAAATCCAGAATGACCATCCTGCAGGTGCATAAAATATCCCCGAGAAAGCACGAACAGATTAGTGAACAATACACGTAAAAGAACAATCTAAGTTGGAAGGCAATTACATCCACAAATACTCAAACGTTTACCACATATTGAATCTCAACTGAATGAAGTTGGGTTACCATCAAAGCGACAAAAAAACAGCGGAATTTTCAGCTGCATTTGTAGACAGATGAACAAAACCATTGCCTGTAGCAAATGCACAAAGCTTTCATTTTTTTCTGTTTTCCGGTCACTGCCTGACTAACTGGTTGTTACAATGTCACAGACAAAACGTTTAAGCTTAATCAAGTCGACATTCTTCTCATTCTGCTTCTGACCTTCGGTTCTGTGCACAAAGAGGTTCCATTGCATCACGAATCGCTCATTTTTTCGAGGAACGGAAGCCCCCAAACCCCATCATGGCAGCCACATCGGGATCCATCTCTATCTCTTCCTCCGTGGCTTTTTCTTTCTGATCAAAAGACAAAAAAAATGAAAAGGAACAGCAGGCATCATTAATTTATTCCTTGAGAGTTGAGACATAGGAACAGAAAAGAGAACAAGGACTTCTGGCAAAATTCGATATATGAAGAACAAAATTTGGTGCATCGAAGGAAACTGCTAGATTGAATCAAATCAATTTGCTCGACTATATAAAAGTTCAATCTGCACCATTCATCAACCCTTTTCATCATCAATGTTTAAACAAGATTACAAAACCGCCATGCGTTGCATACCTTTTTCTCCTTCTTTCTCTCCCGCCGTTGTCGTTTCCTCTCCTCTTCCTCCTGTTGTTGCTTCAAAATCCTTTCATCAAGATCTGAAGCCAAAAAATGAAGATCAGACAAGTCATCCTATGTATTGCTACTGTACTACAACACATTACACACTACCTGAGTTACAATAAGAACACAAGCAAGATTTCTAAAATACTTCCACGATACAACATATTCCGCTTTTAATCGCTGCTACAATTTTTACTTTTTTATTTCTTTTATCAAAAAAAGGTCCGGGTGCCGAGACACCTCTGTTTAGTCAATGCACCCAAATATAAAAATGAAAAAAATACATAGGAGCATGAAAATGTCCCGGATGGGCTAAATTCTTCATGATTTTACCTTGTTCTGAAAAAGGGCCAGGAGTTTTTCGCTTCTTAAGGACTTCAAATCTCTGTTGCACCTGTACATGTCAAAAAGGAGTTGAGAAGTCACTAATCCGAAAAACAAGCTCAGTGATAGAATGAAAAACCAAGACATATAGTATACAGTGTCTACAACTTAAAAGTCACTCCCTGTGCATGAAAACGTAGTCCATGATTTTAGCAAAAAGTGGAATTCGTAAATATAATTTAGATATCTACCTGCTCAAGTGAAGCTCGTTCCACCCGCATGGACATTCCTAAAGCCCTTTGATCTGAAAATTCGGATTGCACCAAGATAAGTATGACCTCAGTGAAGAATCAAAATACTCCAACAGATATGATAAACAGTCGGGTGTACGGAAAATTACGTTTCTTTCCATTGATGTGGTCCAAGTAGTTCGCAGAATCTTTCACTACGCATTCACAAACTGAACAAAAGTATCCAGCCTGCAAAAGGTGGGCAAAATCGATGAATATCCGATAGACACAATTGCCATATTTCATAATATAACCAACATCCTAATAACACAGTACAAACATTGAACTATATCCTTATCAAAAAAAAAAAAAAAAAACCATTGAACTATATCAGTTTATGCTTTCCGCCTGAGAAGTCTTCAGGCCTTGAAAATATTACACACTCCATGGTCAACCATTACCATCTCTAGCTAAAGGAAACTCGCTTGAGCGATGAAGACTGAGATATAACCTCCAAATCATTTAACCTAATTATAAGAAAGTAAATGGGACAGCTGCCAAACTATACCCCAATATTCCCATCAGAAATTACAGATTGTCAATTGTAAGTTCACAATGTAGAAATATGATAACATATGGTGTTGCTAATTAATCCACGATAGCAGGATAGCATCTTTGATGTATTTAAGTGTTCATTTTCCCAAAAAAAAAGCAGGAAAAAGAAAAAATGGAACAACTTGCTCAGAACACAGCGAACTGTGAAAAAGAAGAACAAAGAGAGTGAGGTATGCAAGGACCCATGATATACCTGCTGGCTCAATGGTGCAACTGGAGTGACAACCTGCAAGAACACACCCAGATCAAATTATGATTAGGAGCTTATCTAATCAATGGTAGAAACAAAAGTATACCATATTCTACATTTTAATATGATGCAAGCAGATCTCACAATGATTTAAACAAAAAATGAAGCAATCCTGGAGGCACTATGTATATGAGAATAAGATGTCAAGCACACACCTAATAGTGTTAAGGGGCACCAATATGACTTTCACAATGCAAATTGGAAACCACGAGTACATGAGAGAGATTAGTATAAGATAGCGCTTATAGCGGCATTATATGCATATTGTGCTGTTATTTGCAAACCATCCTAATTAGCATTTCAGATGCACCTTGACCACCCTATCCACAAACTACTGGCCGTGTTTGAATAAAATTCCAAATGAAAAACGAGGACGGAATCGTGCATGGTCTACTGGATACAAATATTATAGTTATGATCATTTCCTCTTCCCTTTTCACCATGAAGCAGCATCATATCAAAGTTTCTCTTTTAAGCTTGATTCCTGATATTCATACAGCTTACTGATGGTGCAACGCAATTTACAGAATCAATGCCATGAAAATTAGATAATGGATATATCATGGAGATAATTACTGTTTAAAACAACACCAATGACCTGATATTGTTCCTTATGAGTTAATGCATTTCATCTCTTTCTGCTTTTTTTGGGTTCTGATCATTGTGATAAATGAAAACAACAGCAGATAACTTGACAAGTGAAGCAACTTTGCCCTTTGCCATTCATGACTTAAACCATGCAGAAAACTTCAGTTCAGTGACAGGTTGAACCGAAAGCGTAAACATCACAAACATACCTGAGTCTTCCCCAACCGTGACTCGAGATCAACCTCATAATCTCTATGCTTCAAGGGCTTCCTCTGCACCGGAGGTCCTTTCGCTGCACATAACCAATCCACACATAAAACAAATCATCATACACACACTCCCCATACTAATCAACGAAGTCCAATCCCTCCTTCACCTCACACATCAATCGTGCACCACATATCCCAACAAAACCCACACTAAACACAAATAATAGTATAATACTCACATTTCGCCTTCGCCCGCTCTTTCTCCTGCACAAACCATACCAAACAACAAGCCCAATCAGAAACCACACCGTTGGCAAAACCAGCAAATGGGTATCTCAAACAACGAATTCCCACATCAAATATAAGCAAAAGCATACATTCTCTTCGCGCTCGCGTGCCCGTTGCAGGTACTCCTCACGATCAAACTTCCTCCTAAACGTGTTATCGACCCCAACAGCCTACACGAAACACATGGAACACCCAATCACTCATCTGGGTCAGCTCAGAATCTCAAGAAATCACCATCAAAACAAATTATGTTGAAAACTAAAGGGAAACAAGATGGGTAGATGATGCGGGGACTCACAGCATTGTTGGGCTGAGCCATTAGGGTTTGGATTCGAAGCGTTGATTTGGGTTTGTGATTGTGTGTGATTTGGGTGATTTGATTATTAGGGTTTTGGGGAATTGGATTGGTGTGGAAGATGAAAGGAATTGGGTGAGAATTTGAATGAGGAGTGTAATTTGGGCATTTGTGCTAGGGTTTTGAATTCTGGGGAATTGATTTGACAAAGGACTCGATTAATGAACCGGAATTTTACGAGACGGAATTCGGTCCGGGGATGTCATTCCGGCGGTCCGGCCCGCCCTTATATAATTTTGACTCATTATTTGACTCGATGAACGAGTTTATGATTAGTTTTCGTTATTTAATTTGTTATCTACAACAACTTTTTATAAGTTATGAAGTTTATTGCAATATTCTTTCCTTTGTACAGTGAATGCAATAAATTGAATTGTATGAAAATTTATGTGTGCGTTGAATTTTTAAATATAAATCTTTTTGTCCGAAGGTTTGTGAGAGGAAAGATAGAAAAAAAAAAGAATAAAACAAAATAATAATGGGATGAGTTGATGTGATATAAAGTACTCCCTTCATTTTAAATTAATTACAATATTTTGATTCGACATGGGATTTTATGTGTATATTGAATCGTTATGGAATTTAATAAAAAAGAATATTTTTTAGTGATTGTGTGGTTTAGTATAAGAGTTGAGAAAATAATTAATAAAATATAGTATATCGATTTGATATTATTTATGTTAAAAAATTTCCTAAATATAACTTCACCCTAAATAGTTATTTAGGTTGTCATTTGTAATTTTTGACAACTCAAATAATAACTTTGGATGAAAAATGTGTTTGGTATTACATCCATGATGCTCTTTTGGGTTGTCATATGTCTTGTCATACCGGGGATTTAGTGATTTATAAGAGGAGTTAAGCAAAAAACATATATTTTCTGATGTGATGTGACATATGATAACGTTATTGTGTTTGTCAAATTTGATAAACAAAATGACATTATCATTTTCTGACGTAGGTGTGTAGGAGTTGGATCCCCGGTTGTCGAGTAGGGGTGCTATACCAAAAATAAAATAAAATAACATAAAATAAAAAATCACCCAATTTCTTTTTCTTTTTTTTTTCAAAACAATTTATTTAAAAATTTGGAAAAAAAATTAAAACCATAAAAAAGAAAAAAGTAAACCCTGAAAAATTTTGAACAAAAATAGCTATAAAAAGATTAAAACCCCTCAAAAATCAACACAAAAAACATAAAAACATAAAAAGCTTAACCTTAAAATCAAGACAAATCTTACCCATTGGATTGGAATCCAATGGCTAGGATTCACAACAGTACTTGTGTTGTCCATGCTGCTACAGCAGCCAATCCCACTCAAAGTGTGTAACGGCCCGTCCGTTATCACTGTAAAAAAAGGGCTATTTTGTGACGGAAATTTTTCGTCGTAAAAAAAACAAAAATCCGTCGCTAAAAATGTTTAACGATAAATTAACGACGGAAATAACTCGTTGCTGATAACGTGGTCGCTAAACAAAAAATTAGCGACGAATTTGTCGCTAAACCAAAAATATAACGACGGATTGACTTTTTTCGTCGTTAATTTTTGTTTCCCATACTTGCAAACTTAGCGACGGAATTTCCGTCGTAAAATTTATTAAATTAGTGACGGAATCCGTCGCTAAGTTTTTAAAAATGAGAATGACATTTAGCGACGGCTCCGTCGCTAACTTATTTTAAAATTAGCGACGGATTCCGTCGCTAAATATCATTATCAATTTTTAAAAATTTAGCG
>JAOVYX010000313.1:0-13774 GCA_035668315.1 Drosera spatulata
ACATTCCATTTTAATCATCACACTTAAGACTTATAAACATCAATGATTGATCTAAATAATTCGAAATGAATCAACCACAATCCCTACATTTCTCCCTATCTAAGCAACTTATCCTGCTATCTATCTTAGTTTCTACATTTCTGAATCATTGGTTTAGTTATTCAATCTTTCAAACACACCCCTCCAACTCCTAGAATAGTTACAGCATTAAGTTAGTTTAGTTGATAGTTTCGATTTTTCCCTGTGGGTTCGACCCTTACTTCCACTCCTACATTTAATTCTATATTTATAGAGTGAAGATGAGTGCTCATAAATATTAATTTGACGTGTAAACCACAGGACACATCAAGTTTGTATAGTGTTATGGTTATTTTCATGCCTTGATTAGTTATTCGTTCATTGCTTATTGTTGTGTGTGGGTTGTTGAACATAATGCCTCGCTTGATTGATCACCTAGTGTCCATCTTGTCGTTTCCATTGATTTCGAGAGGATAGGTATAGACAAGACCTAGGTAATCCTCATCTTGAGTTGAATGCAAGATCGAGAGACCGCTTGTTTGACTCTCGTGGTCATTTTAGGGGAACCACAGTGCATATCACTTGCTAGTTGCGTTCACCTCTCGTAGAGAAGTGTTGAGGTGACACCTAGTAAGATCTACCTTAGATCTCGAGAGAGACTAAAGTATAGCTTAGGAATTCTTGACTAACAACCTAAACAACTTGCTTAGAGTAAACAGAATGATCATACACTACGATAACGAGGTCAAGACCCTACCTTCACATCCATATCACGTGACGTTTAGCTTAGTGTATAGCATAGTTTCTCATTTCTTTGATTACGTTAGATTGAAACCACATTTGATTACTTTAGTTTGACCCATTTAGAACTATAGTCGTCAATCGTTAGAGGCCTAGTTCCTCGTGGGACGATACTCTTACTGTCCTCTTTATTACTTGATAAGCGACACATGCACTTGCGTATTTGCGACTTAGTAAATGCTTAAGATTTTGATAATGACAATGAATGAACAAATTGATCATGAGTGCAGGTATCAGAAAGACACAGGAAGTCCCGAGCCTTCCCCGTTGGTATTGGAATTGAGGTGGGTGTATACAAGGCCAAGGGCTTCCCCATTTCGAAAAATATGGCATAAACATGAAAAGTCCTTGTTTTGGTGATAATGGTGAGTGTCCTTATTGTTTATTATGAATATCTTATTTATTGCCTAATAATATATTGAGCGAAATTTGAATATTTTGCTATAAAAAATCAGTTCTGAATTGTTTTTTAGATATGGAAAGTTTTGGAGGCCTAAGCATGGAAAGAAGATCTTATTGCTGTCCAAGAGAAGATGGAGATGCGAGTTTGCTGATTCCTGGAGTTCTATAAAAGGGAGATCATCATCAGGAAGCCAAGCGTCGAAGAACAACCTTTCAATCATATTGTAATCGAAGAACAAAGAGCCAAATTTTCATCCATAGAAGTTCAATCCAGCTCTACAAACATTCATAAACCAGAGACGATGATCCTTTGATGTTTTGGAGCGGACACACAACAACCATGCATAGAATCTGCTGTTGATTGACAAGAGAGTTGATCAAAAAGACTTTCTTGGTTCAATGTGACCGAACCAGAGAAAGACCCAGGCCTTATTGTGAACAAGGGTGCCATTATAAGGAGTACAATCCAGAAGACTAAGGACTAGATAAACACATTGATATATGCTCCCCAATCAAAAATCCCGTCCAACGCTCAAGAATGAAACACATTGACATTAGATACCATTTCATGAGAGATAATTATGAAAAAGGCAACATAACCTTGGAATATCGTAATACTGAAAATCAATTGACTAATATCTTTACAAAACCTTTAGGGAGAGAAAGATTTGAGAAGATAAGACAAGAAATAGACATATTCAAAATATTTTGATTTCTTATGATTATATTAATTCTTTCCTAAGATTGACTTGATTTGTGAGTACATTTGGTTTGGAAGGCAAATATCTTCTGTGGATATGTTTCTCTTGATTAATGTTAAGACAGGAAGGTTGATGATCCTGAATCTTCAAGGACATATAAAGTCATGATGAAAAAGAAAACACTGGAATGAGGAAGATAAGTTTGCCAAAGGTATGTTATAAGTGAAGTTGTTGTGATATTGGTTGCTACATGACCATACTTTGTTTACCACCACAAAGACCCAAACCTTCCTCATTATTTCTTTATATGTATAACTGCCATAATTCCCCAAAGCCGGATGCAACGGTAAGTTTCCAAAACTTAAACCAATTTCAAAAATCGTTCCAAAACATCTCAAACTACTCTCTATCTATGGCTCCTCATCCCAAAACCAGATCCTAACATAAAAGCAAGAGCCACTTCACAAATACATGGGAGAATCTTGTTGATATCAATGAACACTTAGGAGAGATAAGCCTTGCGAAGCCACTTGCTAATCCAAAAGATCAACACGCCATTGAGTGGAAGATGTCTGCAGAGCTAGAATCGAGTATGAAAGAGACCAAAACTATGAAGAAAGAAGAATTTTCATCATCAAGCCCTCATGATCAAGTCAAAAGTGATGAATTTCAGACACCACCATCATTACCAATCTCAAAAATACACTCCGCTGCTGCGAAAGAGGTTGATCCTATAGAGATTCTGATCGATGTTGTTGAAAAGGAGATCAAAGGTATCTCAGGAAACACAAAAGCGAAGAAGGCCCATCCCTTGAATGATGATCCACAAGATAAAAACCCTAGCAAAGAAATCCAATTCCTATAGCCCAAGTACTCAAAGACCTTGCTGCTAATAACTCCTTACTACCACTAAAAGAAACCACATCCCCAATACCTATAGAGATCGAAGCATCAATTCAAGGGAAATCTGAAAAAGTTGATGAACAAATCAAGAAAGGCCCAGGCCTTCCTACTGAGGAGAAGAAGAAGGTTGTGGCAAAAAACTCCTTAGAGAGGCTTAGAAAAGAGGCACTCTCTGATGATTCTTAGCACCATGCTGAGAGTAATGGATCTGATGATTCAACACCCCTTACACTCAAAGAAAAAACAACCACCACCACCAAAAAAAACAAAACCCAAAGGCATGTGGAAAAGAACCAAAGATCCCAAACCATAAAATCCCAAAGCACCACAACAGCAAAATCACCACGTACCAAATCCACCAAAAGAAAAGCCCCTACGCTTTTGGTTGACTCCTCTAATACTGAGACTGATGAAGATCTTCCTAAGACAACTAGGAAGAAAGAAAAGAAGGAGAAACTCATCCTTGTTGCCTCTAAGGATATCTAGCTCGGAAAGGTGATCTCTTTCACCTGACTTAGGAGTAATGGACTGGGAGAGTTGGTTGATGCAGTCCAAATCCAACAACATACTACTTTGATTGGATATAAAGCACATTTTCAACCATTGGTCATGAAGGAGTCTTATCAAAACATGGAGTACAATGAGGCCTAGGCCTTCCTCACCACAAGTGTGAATGGTAAATCCATTCTTCTTACTACTGAGAAGTTGGGTGAGATCTTTGATGTTTTTGTTGCTGGTTATGATACATATGCTAAGTTCACATGGCCCATGATGCATGAGATTAAACCTCTGGCCTTGGTGAAGAAATATGCTAAAAAAAAAATGAATTTGCCTGCTGTGAGGAAAGTTACCACCAAGGAAATCTCTGATATGCATAGGCTTATTCACATCTATATGATAAAGTACTTGATTCTTGGAGGTTCAAGTAAAACTGAAGCTACAGCCCTAGACATGATATTGATGGAGCTGCCCATGGAGAAGAAACCAATCAACTTCCCTATTCTTTTGATCAAATACATGCATTATATGGCTTCTCATAGAAGTCATGAACTCCCCTATGATGTTTGGCTCAGAAAGATCTTCATGTATTTCGAAGTGCTAACTCTAGAGAAAGACACAACCAAGATCACAGCTTTTGATATGTGTGGTGAAAGCTACTTCAGGATGCTGATGTTCACAAAGGTTGATGGTGTTTGGAAGAGGCAAGCAGCAGCAAGACCGGGCCCTTTGGTACCTATTGCTATTTCACTGCCACAAGAACCTCCAAGTTGTATCAAATTCTTGGAGAACATGAATAGGATCTCAGAGTTACACTCCATGCTATTGGCTGCTAATGCTTAGCTGAAGGAAAGGAGTAGAAGGTGGTCGAATTGACCAAGGAGGTGAACATTGTTGATTTTCAATTGAAGAAGATACATGATCTCTCCCTTTCCTTAACTTCCCAAACCTAACCCTGATATCCCTGAAGCCTACCCTATCATATCCTTAAATTAGCCCATCTTTGAACAATCCTTGTCTTTGACTTGTAAAGACTTGAATTTGCTTTATGGTCTATAATAATTTATATTATTGCTTGCTTTGATTATTCATACTTACGGAATGAGACCTAACACATAGGGCTCGCGTTTTTGGATCTAAAATGATGGTAAGATTTTCATGCAGGTACATTGAGATATGGTGATTGTTTACAGGGTGATGAGTGTGAAAACGCTCATTTTTTCCTTGTGTTATTTTTTTTAAGTGTCGTTTTAGTCGTTGCTTAGCTTTTTAGTTACTTTTTGTTGTCAAGGATATGATACTACCACTTTTACGTTTTTTTTGTGTAGGTACCGCTATTTGGTGACATGGCGAGTAATTTCGAGGATGATAGGCATTGTTTGTGTAAAGGCTTTAAGCTTCGAACGACGATTTTGAAGACCAAAGGACGAATTTGAGCTTAAAATGATGCATTCAAAGCATTTGATGATGAAAATATGCATGATGGAAATGTTCCTGGTCATGAAAAGTGTCTTGGAGGCCATGAAACTCAATGAAGAAGACGAAATAGTGTGGGTGTTCACCGTCATGAAACAGGCTGTCACGGTCGTTACAGGTATCACGACCGTGAAGTACTTGAGAGAACACAGCTCTAAGACAGTGAAGGTTGTCACGGCCATGACAAGCTCCTTCACGGCCATGACATGGATTATTATAAGGAGATTTTCTTGTGATTTTTTAGGATTTTCAATTATTTTTGATTTTTATTAGTTTCTCTATAAATAGGCCATGAATTTTATCAGATTGGTATAAGACTTTCATTCTATTTTGCCCTAATTTTATTCAGAGACTCTCTTTTCTATCAATGAAAAGTACATCTAGATCTCAAGGAAGACAATCGATGCATCGAAGATAGAAGACAATGTTCGCAATTCAAGGGGCCATTGATCATCATATCATCTCTGTGGTTTTGATCGATTTAATCATTATTTCTTGTATTGTTGCTCTTGTTGTAGACATTATCGTAGCATAGATTAATTAGTGGAGACACGTAGACGATTTAGTGATATGGATCATCAGATTTTGTTGTTAATTTTCATAATTATTGCAGTTATTTTGGTATCCAATATGATCATGTGTTTATTCCCATGATATTTCATGTCATTCTCTAGATTGATCACGTAGTATTATGCATGAATTTATCTACAACTATTGACTATTTCTTTAATCATATCTAGAGCAAAGATATATTAATGATTTTTGTTATATTAACAATCTAGTCCATATGTATCGCAATACACTAATGATTATTTTTTTCTTTAAAAAAAAATCATTAGTGCATTGCGATACATATGGACTAGATATGGAATCTCTCTTTTTTCTATCAATCTTGTGGTTAGTAATTCTTCATGGTATATATCATTAATTATTGTTACTTTCATTTAATTATTATTAATATCTTATGGAAGAATGCATATCATATCTCTTTATGTGTTGTAGCTAATCTATCAAAATGCAAGAAAATATCTTTTCATGTTCATGATTGATCCACTAGTTAGTGACTTTATATGTTCTCTACAACCTTTCCATCACATAGATCAAACAACTTATAATTTTCATGGTCTCATTTCTTATATTTTACTAATTAGTTTAATTCATTTCTAGACATTTCTTGCAAAAACCCCCTAACTTAGGAATATTTCACACTCTAGTTATATTTAACAAGAAAAAATTTGAGTCAATGTTCCTCGAGGGATCAACCCTTCATTGCTATACTATATAAGTAGTATATTTAGTGGGGGTATAATTTCGAGTGCCTATGACAATGTACACCAAATTTTGGCATCGTTGCCGAGGAACGGTGCCATTTTTCGAATTTTTGCTAAATTTTAATTTAAGTTGTGATTTATACCTTATTTTTTCTTTTTATTTTCATGTTGTACTTAGTAGTGCTTGAAACTTAGAAACGGAAGGGAAATCAGACCAATAGTGAAGAAAATTATTCAAATACTTGAAGCAAGAGCACCTGAATCTCCACCTCTAAGTCCAGAATCATCTTCAAATTGGCGAGCCTGTTCCAATTTTTAACTTTGAAATAGTTGCTGCAAACAACCAAACCCTCAAGGAGCATTCCGATCCTACTATTGAGGGAGAAGGTTTATGTATTGTGTTTCGAAAGCGAACGAAGGATTTAAACTTACTTCTGGTTTTGTTCATCATATACCAATTTTTCGTGGATTACTCGATGAGGACCCTCATTGTCACATTAAAGAATTACATGTTGTGTGTAAATCCAAGAGACCTGATAGAGCTAATCAAGACACTATTAAATTATATATTTCTCTATTGAGTTTGGACGGTATAACAAAGGATTGGCTTTATGAACTTCCACCATCTTGTATTACGACTTGGGGTGATATGCAAAAGGTATTTCTTAAAAAAATTTCCCAGCATCAAGAACATCTTCAATGAGAAAGACATAAGCAGAATATGAAAAATGGATGGAGAAAATTTGAATGAATACTAGAAAATATTTAAAAAATTATGTTCAAGCTGTCCTCATCATAAATTCACAAAACAACTACTCATACAATATTTTTATGATGGACTTCTTTCAATAGATAGGGCATAGTAGATATTTCAAGTAGGGGAGATTTAGTTAACAAAACTCCAACTAATGCTAGAGCGATGATTGAAGAGATGGCTGCTAATTCAGAACAATATGCCACTAGAACTGATGCAGTAAGGAATGTCAGGGAGTTAAATGAAATCACATAACAACTAGACACCTTAACTAAAGTGGTAAATCAATTAGTGAATAATAATGCCACTCAACAAGTAAAAGCATGTGGAATATGTGCAAACATGAGACATCCAACAGATTCATGCCTAACTCTTTTTGAAGATGAACAAGTCAATGCTCTTAACCAATTTTTGTATCCTCCACAAAGAAAATATAAACCATACTCAAACTTTTATACTGAAGGGTGAAAGGATCTTCCCAACTTAGGGTGGGGGGGATAATCAAAGCAATCAACCGAACCAACCTAGTCAGTTCAATAAGAAACCCCGAATTGAAAATGCACCACCTAGCTTTAGGAATAACAATAATCAATAAAAAAAAATGAAATGCATCATGACAAGAAGACATGATGCAAGCCTTGGTTACATAAACTCGAACAAACATTAAAGCCAAAGAAAATCAAGTTGGTCAACTAGCAACTGAATTAGGACAACTAAGAGCTCAAAATGCTAATAAACTTCCTGCACAACCCATTAATCTACTTGAGAATGATAATGCAATAAATTTCAGAATTGGGAAAGAATTGAAAGAAATTAAAAGAGCTAAAACAAGGGAAGTGGAAGAAGAACTTGGAGTTGAACAACTCAGTCATGAAACAAATTGTGCTTGATGAGCAACCAAAATCTTATGAACCAAAAGCACCTTTTCCTAGTAGATTGGTTAGGAATAAGAAACGAGAGTAGAAAAATGATATTTTAGAAGTGTTTAAAAAAGCCGAAGTGAGCATCCCTCTAATTGAAGCAGTCAAACAAGTTGCACGTTATGCAACAGTCTTAAGACTTGTGCACTAAGAAGAGAAAACTAAAGGGTAATGAGTGAGTAATGGTAGGAAAAAAATGTTTCTGCTGTAATACAAATGAAATTATCCCGAAAAGAAAAAAAAAACCCTGGCATGTTAGATACATGATTGACCTAAGAGCTACCATTAATATAATGCCAATGTCTATTTACGATTGTTTAAATCAAGGACCTTTGAAACCTACGGGGGTTGTGGTTCAATTAGCTGACTGTTCTGTTGCTAGACCCAAAGGTGTAAAAAAGGATATGCTTGTGAAAGTTAATGAATTGGTTTTTCCTACAGACTTTCAGGTTTTGAAAATGGAAGATGGATTTAATTCTTCTTCTAATATCGCACCAATATTGATAGGTGATGTGTGTGTAAACACGAATTGTTTTCTTTGTCAAAGTTGCTTGTTTGTGTCTATTGCATTGTTAATTTTAGTCATTTTAGTTCTTTTTATTATTTAGAGCGTCGATACTACCGTACATTTGGTTTTTATTTCAGCTATGACAAGTTCGAAGTGTTTTTGATGATGAGATGCTTGGGGAGGAGTTTTGTAGTTGTATTTTAAAGTTTCTTGTTGATCTCAAAAGATTCGAGACGTGTTTATTGATTATTTGGAGTTGAAAGATAACGTATGCCTATTTTCTGAAAGACACGGGTTGAGCATGTTGTGCATGGTCAATGTAACATGAAGAATCAAGATGTACTGAGCACGGCGTAGAAGAAAAGAGCATGGGGGGTGCGCCACAAGCACGGCCCATGCGTTCTACCAGATCTGCTTTATTTGTTTCGCTATTTTTATGGGAATTAGTTATTTTTAATTTCCCCTATAAATACCCACGACCAATTATCCCTTTAGAGAGACTTTCTAGAGAGAGTTTACATCAGTTTTCACAAGTTTTCTAGAGAGAAGAGCCATTGTTTCGATCCGAGATGACGATTTCCATGGACCACACCAAGATCTACTCCGAGGAAGATTGAGATCTATGCTATGCAACGCTCCGTCATTGAAGAGATCGCTATTCGACCATTATTTAGACCAATTACTATTGGTCTAGGGTTTTGTGTCTCTTACTTTTAATCGTTGTCATTCGTGATGACTTCTTATGATCTTCTCATGAATTGTTTGTTTCTCGTTATGACAATTGTAGAATTAAATCTTATTATGGCTTAGTGATTGTGGCTTGTCATGTATTTTATGAGACTTATATATTGACCTTAATAGTTTTATATTCAACATCTATGGTATTGTGTTCATGTGTTGATGATATTCACAATTACTTTTCTATCGTAATTGGATTGGCCATCCAAATATGTTAGGGAAGTATGTTAGCAATCATTCCATTCTTGTTTAGTTGGTGTTAGTAGCAAGTCATAGGTTAAGTCATTCTTGTTTGATTAACCTATGTACACATGAACTTGAACATGAACATGATGTAGCGCTAATCTGTGTTAGGTTAATCTCATGAGGTGTTAAGAAATACTCATAATGCGACATATTTAGTCTATGTTATATTCTTGTTTTGACATAGAGTAATTATGTTAGATTTGTTATGGCATGCTTAATCGTAAACAAGAATATATTTCGATAACTCTTATTTTGTCATACCTAATTACAACACCTACCATAGAAGAACATAAGATGAAACATATAAGTCCATGATTGAATCCATGAAAAGTGAAAATCACGAAGGCCATACGCTTTATTAAACTTGATTAAACTCTTGAGATAAAATTGAAAATAGAACCATTTTAGTTTATCATATTGCTTAGATTGATTTTCTGTTTCTTGCAACAACACCCCTCCTCACCCCCTCTCCCAATTTTTATATAAAATTATTAGATTGCCAATTTATTTCACAAAATTAGAAAAAACCATTCTTTGTAGGATCGACTCATACTCATCACTGCTATGTTATTATTGCAATTGTATTGAGTAAAGTAGTGCGATTTATTTATTTCAATTATAGCACCTTGTTTGGCGCCGTTGTCGGAGAACGGTGTGATTACTTTGTTATCTATTGATTTTTTTATTTATTTATCAGGAATTCATTGTCTTGCATACAACTGAGGAGCAAACGAAGAACCCATGATAAAGTTTAGAATATTGTTGACAAGCTTGAAGGAGGAAGGTTTGAGTACCCAATCTACAAAGAGTACAAGGTGAAGTATCATCTTCGTCAGAGGCTCTAAATCGTCGTATTGGTGAGATCTTTTCAAAATTTAAATATGGTTGATCGTCTGAATGCTCAAAATGTCCAAAACCCTCAAGCTGAATATGACGAGTAAGACAATTAGCTGAATACGATGATAGCAATGAATCTCCACTGTGTATTGTGTTTTCTGATGCACAAGGAAATTTTAAACTCAATTCTGAATTTTTACAAAAATTATCAACTTTTTATGGATTGTTTGGTGAAGATCCTCACAGATATTTAAATGAATTTAGGGTAGTTTGTGCAAATATGAAACCAGATGGAGTAACGGACAAAGTCATTAAGCTTAGAGCTTTCCTCTTTCGTGTCCAAGATGCTACTAAAAACTGGCTTTATGACTTGCCTATGGGAACAATTAACATATGGGGGCAAATTCAATCTTTGTTGCTTGATAAACCTTTTTCAACCTCCCGTGTCATACTATCCAAAAAAATAATAAAATCGGTTCCATAAGACAGAAAAAGGGTGAATTATTGCACGAATATTAGGAACGATTAAAGCGTCTTGTTTTAAGCTGTCCCAATCATCAATTTTCTGAAACCCTTCTAATTCGATATTTCTATCAAGGTCTTACAGCTATAGACCATGGTCTAGTCGATGCTGCTTGTGGTGGTGATCTTCAAGATAAACAACCACGAATTACTCGACAATTTCTTGAAAAGATGGCTGCAAATTCCTAATAATTTAATCACGATGATGATTTCTCTCGTGATGTTCATGAAATATCATCCTTTTCAAACTCTGCTGATCAAAAACTTGACCGTTTAGTAGACTTGCTCACAATGGTTTTCCAAAACAATAATAATGTTCCACAAGTCAAATCATGTGGAACATGTTCTGTTCCAGGTCATGCTACTGATATGTGTCCTACTCTTTTTGATAAGGAACAAGCCAATGCAATGGAAAATTTTTCTGGTCCTTCTGGACAAGGAAATACTCAAAATATGACTTATGATGAAGGGTGACATAATCATCCTAACTTCAAGTGGAGGACTGGGAATCAAAATTTTCAGCCTATTAGCTTGAGCAATCCTCCACCTGGATTTATTCGACAGAAATGTCAAAATCAAGTCCCTCAAAGCTCTAACGAACCATCTATAAAGGAACTGGTTAAGGCTATGTGCAGAAACTCAACAAGCTTCCAAAAATAAGTTCGCTTAAGCATCTCAAATGTCAAAAATCAAGTGAGCCAACTAGCTCAAGAAATGAACAAGCTAAAATCTCAATTGTCTAATCAACTCCTTTCCTATCCTCTAAATCCACGTGAAAAGGCGAATGCAATCACTCTGAGAAGTGGAAAAGAGTTGAAAGACCTTGAAAGAGTAGAAACAAAACAAGTTGAATCAGAACTTAAAGTAAATCCAATCAATGAATCCAACACCAGTGTAAATGACTCAAGAGATTCTTAAATAATACCAAACAAAGTCAAGTTATTGTCAATAACTTTAGTCCTCCGTTTCCTAGTTGTTAAACCTAGGATAAGGAGGAGGAAGCTGAAAAGTACAAACTTGAACTTTTTAAGAAAGTGGAAGTGAACATTCCTCTATTAGAGGCAATTAAACAAGTTGCTCGATATGAAAATTTTATGTAGGAACTTTACACTAATAGAAGGAGACTGAAGGGTAATGAACACGTTAGGGTTGGGGTGAATGTTTCAGCTGTTTTACAGACGAAACTTCCTCCAAACAAAAGGACCCTGGTATGTTTACAATCCCATGCATCATTGGGAATGTCGAATAGCAAGATGTATGCTGGATTTTGGAGCATCGATCAATGTAATGCCCTTATCAGTTTACAAATCCCTAAATCTTAGACCCTTTTAACCAATAGGAGTTGTTATACAACTCGCTGACAGGTCTATGGTGCATCCTATGGGCCTTCTTGAGGACGTTCTTACAAATCTCAGAGTTTTTCAATGAATAGCCTGGGGGAAGGGTGAATAGGTTGTTCAAAAATTTTCACAGTTCAGTTGTAACGCCCCAGACTTTCGGTGCCGGAAGACACGTGAGAGTTATGCTATCACGGACTCGGTCCGTGACAAGGCTAAATAAACCGAATGGGTTTTAGGGGTATAGAAGTTAAGAAAACTATAAACAGTAACCACAATCATAGCTTACAGTCCCGAATATCTCTTTAGTTACAACATTAGAACATAAACAATACAAATCGATTATTACATTTAACACAATATATATCAGATCTACTATAATATCCGAAGTACGTGAGATCATCTATATGCATGCAAGCTCACACTAAGAGCCTTCAGGTGCTGTTGGGGGCATACCTGTAATTGAAAAACATAACCGTGAGCTAAAAAAGTCCCTAAAATATTTTTATATATATAGAAAAATATGGGCGCCATATCACACAACACCGTTTCTCATTGCTTTATATGGCCTTGTATCGCTTTTAAGAGTCATTCCTTTCTGTTGCATTAACTTAGAGTTCATGACTCGACTCAGAAGCGACAACTCCAAGGATATGACCGACTCGGAGTACAGAGATAAGGTAAAGTGTCAATCGTCAGCCGGGCTACCCAATAGGTTCTGTTTTTGCACTTGCCTACTCTGTGCGTTGCCTTGCACCTCTTGTTCACATTCAATGAGTTATCATTTGCCTACATTGAGATAATTTGGGACTCCCTGCAGAGAGTAATCCGTGGCCCCGCCACAATAGCGTAGAAGCCGCTGCATGCATGCAAAGAGGAAGGGGGATGCCCATCGCTCCCTAGCTAGTTCTCACCCGTGACGATGACTCAGAGGGTAATACAGGAGTGCAATGACTGAAATCCAAGCCACCAAGGCTATTTAAGAATGCAACAAAAGATCGTAATGGATTGAAGAAGGGACACCATGTTCGACATTCTCAATAATTTCAGGAAAACGACAAGCGATCCAACGGATTAACAAGGGATGTCAATGCCGTCCTTATCAGTTCAAAGAAGCGATATTTCTTATTCGTTTGCTTTTCATTAGTTCACATGAATAGTGTAACTATGTTCCACATCCCCCGTTCGCTTTTATTTAATGGTTTAGTAGTCACTTTTATTTATTTCCTGACGTGTATGAAAACACACATCAATTCTTTATTCTAAACGTTTGTTTAATTCCTTTTGTATTGTCTAAATTATATTTTTAGTGTGATTTTGTCTTTTTGTCTTTTTATGGCAGATTAGCTTCGAATTTGGAGCAAAAAAGAAGAAGATGAAGAAAATGACAAACCATGAACTCAAAAAGCCGCATTTCACGTTTCGTCATCATTGCATGTACTTCGAGAGTTTTTACGGCAATGTTTCACCACATTTAGCTAGATTAGTGTGCTTAGATATCATGTATAAGTTTTTAGATTTTTTGGACGTCATTTAGTATTTTTAGATTAGGATTTTAGTTTACAGTGCACCTGGGTCGCGGGCGCGACCAGCCGTCGCGGGCACGACGAAGATATTTCCTGAAATCCGGATTTTAATGCTATCGCGGGCGACGATATTCCTGATGCAAAACGATGAGTTTCGGCCGTCGGATCGATTCGGTTAAAAATCCTCGCCTATAAATACTCTTCTAGGGCTATTCCAAGCAAAAAAACAGAAGGGGAGACTTTGGTGCGTGCCGTTGTAAGCACGTCAAATTTATATTTAAGAGCACCCACTTCACTCTATAAATATGGAGTTAAA
>JAOVYX010000314.1:0-13774 GCA_035668315.1 Drosera spatulata
ATTTCACCTGTCTAAGGTTAACAATTGGTATCAGAGCCTATCTGTCTAGGCTTAACAGCTGTGAAGAGAAAAAATCCCTTGCTTTACTATACCTATTCTTGATCTTATTGGCACTTATTGGCAAAGAAGTTACTAACGGTCTTGTAAGAATGTCTCAGGTTTCTACTCATGTCAGTTCTCCTTTGTGCACCGCTGATAAATACAGCCACTGGAAAAAGAGGACCAGAATGCACATGGATACCATAGATAGGAGAATTTTCAAAACAATCGTGTAGGGTCTCTTCATTCTAATGATGACAAGAAGCTTGTTCAAAATGAAGGAAAGGATTTTATTGAGAATGATAGCTTGTTTCATTCGACAACAAAGCTATGAATATACTCTATAAATCACTAGAGCCCAAGGTGTTTGAAACTGTAATTCACTACAAAACTGCCCAGGAAGGCTAGAATGCGCTAGTAGTTTGAATGGAAGGAACCTCTGAGATAAGAGAGAACAGGGAAAATGTCTTGATATTGCAGTATGAAAGAATTCAAATGAAGAAAGGTGACAATCTCTTTGATTTCTACGAAAGGTTCAATGTGTTGATGAACGAACTCAATGTTCTGGATCATCCCGTTGAACAAAAGGTTCTCAACCTGAAGTTCATGAGATATCTCACACCAGAATGGAATGCCAAGACAACAGCCATCAGGGAGTTGAGGAATCTCAACACAACCACTCTGCCAACTCTCTTTGGAGTATTGTACACCTATCACTAGAGATATTGCAGAAGAGAGGAAGCAGAAAAAGAATCTTGCTCTGAAGGCAGCAGATCCCAAAAGGAAAGAAACAACAACAGAGTCCAGTTCTACAAAATCAGAAGAAGTACACTCTGATGAGGATGTGGCTCTGCTGGTTAGGAAGGTCAAGAGATTCCTCCAAAACAAGAAGAAAAGAAACTTCAAGAAAGAACAACAGTGAAAAGATAAAGGGAAAGAACAAGACTCCGCCTACTTCATTTGTAACAAACTAGGACACTTTGCTGCAGACTGTAGAAAACCTCCAAAAGATGAATATAGGATAAAAAAAATGCTCCAGAAAAGAAAGAGTACAGAAAGCAGCAGAAGACAGTGGCTGCAAAAACACGGAGTAACTCTGAGGAGGAAACTGAAACTGCATCAACCATGGAAGCATAACTGTGTCTTATGGCAAGGAGTGAGGATACAAGTGAAACAAGAGAGATGATCAATATGGTATTTGATTTTTTAAACCCTGAGTTGTCAATAGAGGACCTTAGGGAAGCACTTGCAGAGATCTCTGCTAATTGCATTGATCTGAAAGGAATGTTCAAAGACTTTTCAAAAGAGTGTTAGACAATAAAGGAAAGGCAGAGTCATTGTGCTAATAGATCTTAGAACTAGAAGATTCAGCTACTGACTTTTCTAGTTTTCTAGAGAAAAATATCATTCTGATCCAACAGAATCAACTTTCTCAAGAACAGGATAAATCTCCTCGAAAAGGAGAAGGAATCTGTTCAGTCTAAAGTAGATACCTGAAATGGTAAGACAAAAGAGTTAAAATGAATCCATCTTACTCATCATACAAAAGGAAGAGCTAGACTTGGGTACAACTTACCTGATGAAGGTGAGAAGCCTTCAAAAATTGAGTGAGGAGAGTCCTATAAGAAGAGAAAAACTAAGAAAATAGATAATGTCAAAACCAAATTGACTGTCAATAGACAACAAGGCAAATTTCCCTACTCAACTAATGCCTATTACTCATAAAAGAGTATAGGCAGGAGATAGCAGAGCCAATACTCTGCTATCAGTAGAAGAGACTATTGGACACCAACCTTTCACAAGCACTATCAAGGGATCCCACTATGGAACCTACCGGATGTCCTACTACAACACTATGAGGGTACAATGCTATAAGTGTAGAGAGTTTGGTCATATGTTCTATGATTGTTGGGATAAACCCAAGAAGACAACTTGGATTTGGGTTCCAAAAAAAACTTGACCAAAGGACCCATAAAGGGGGCCAATGTGCAAAATGATATACCTTGCAGGAGCATCAGGAACAAACTTGGTACCTGGATAGTGGATGCTCAAGGTATAAGACTGGAAACAAAGCTCTGCTGACAGAGTACAAAAGGATGGATAGTCCCCCTGTCATCTTTGGAAATAGCAGAGTAGGAAAGACTAAAGGTTATGGAACTTTAGGTACCGGTTCTCTAATCTTTAGACAAGTAGCCCATGTCAAGGGGCATAAATATAACCTTTTTTTTCATAAGTCAATTATGTGACAAAGGGTTCTGTGTATCCTTCAAAAGGACACTTGTGAGGTGAAGGACAAAGAAAATTGTGAAGCCAAATTAGTAGGAAAAAGGAAAGGAGATGTGTATGTGGTTTATTTTTTCAGTTCAACATCATAGGAAACAACCTCTTTTTATACAATGATCCAAATGATGTGAACTGGCTGTGGCATAGGAGATTGACACACCTAAATTTTGAGACTATGAATGATTTATGCTCTAGGAAATTGCCAAGGGTTGCCTGAGATCAAGTTTTTCAAGGATGGGCTATGTGAGCTATGTCAACATGGTAAACAAATCAAGGCAAGTCTCAAAACTATAGGTGCTGCTAAAACTACAAGGCCATTAGAAATTCTGCATATGGATCTATTTGGGCCTATGTAAACTGAGAGTATTGGAACAAAAAGGTATACACTTGTTGTCATTGATGACTTCGCAAGGTATACCTGGGTTTTTTTTTTTTTTTTTTTTTTTTTTTTTTTTTTTTTTTTTTTTTTGCGGAATAAGAAGGATACTTTTGGGATTCTTACCAAGTATCTCAAGCAAGTGCACAATGAAAAAGGACTAGAAGCAATGGCCATAAGAAGTGACCATGGAACAGAATTTGACATGGATCAATATTGTGATGACCGTGGCATAGCACACAACATCTCAGCCCCTAGAACACCACAACAAAATGGAGTAGCAGAGAGAAAGAATAGATTCCTAATTGAGCTGTAAGAACTATACTGTCAGATGCAAATCTAGCCTTGCAATACTGGGCTGAGGTTGTAAACACTACATGTTATGTGCAAAATAGATGTGCCATACACAAAGTGCACAAAAAGACTCCCTATGAGTTATGGAAAGGTAGGGTACCTAACATAGGATATTTTCATGTGTTTGGGTGCAAGTGTTTTATTCATAACAATGATAAAAGATATCTAGCCAAGTTTGAATCAAAAGTTTATAAAGGAATATTTTTGGGATACTCTACTTAAAGTAAGGCATACAGAGTATTAAATAAAAGAATTGGTGTTCGGAGGAGATTATACACGTCAACTTTGATGAGAAATATTCAGTACCTATTGATGCTGATATTTTTTATAAGGAACTTTTGTACTGTCCTTGTGATGGTGATATCAGAAAGTCTCCTGAGGAGAATTATCGTGCACCACTGGAAAGCAATGCAGAAGAGTAAGACAAAGCAGAACAATAGCCGGAGAAAATCAAGAGGATATTGGGATTGATATGCAAGGTATGAACCTTGCTGATGCAAGGAAAAGGAAACATCACTGGACTAATGATCACCCAACCCAAAATATCATTACTAGATTCAAGCTATGTAGGAAGAATTAAATGAGGAGACCTGAAGAAGCTCTGAGATATACTTACTAGATTCAAGCTATGCAGGAAGAATTAAATAAATTCAAAAGGAATGAGATATGGAGACTTGACCCTGGACCCAAGGATTATCCAGAGGTAGGAGTGAAATCGGTTTTTAGAAATAAGACTGATGAAAATGACATCATAATACTAAACAAAGCCAGACTGGTTGATAAAGGGTACTCACAAGAAGAGGGAATAGATTTTGATGAAACCTTTGCAACCAGTGGCTAGATTGGAAGCAATTAGAATGTTTCTAGCATATGCTGCCTATCAAGGATTTATAGTGCACCAAATGGATGTAAAAAGTGCATTTCTAAGTGGTGAATTACAAGAGAAAGTGTATGTTGAGCAACCCTTAGAGTTTGAAGATCATGAGTATCCAGATTAGACAAAATATTATATGGTCTGAAACAGGCACCTAGGGCTTGGTATGAACTTCTATCTACCTATCTAATGGAAAATAGTTTTACAAGAGGAAAAGAAGATACCGCATTGTTTCTCAAGAGAAACAACAAAGATGTTCTGCTAGTACAGATTTATGTAGATGATATTAATTTTTTCTCTACTGACAATATATTATGTGATGAGTTTGCAAGTCTAATGAAAGTTTCAAATGAGTCTCATGGATGAACTCAAATACTTTCTGGGATTATAGGTCCAGTAGAGCTCTAAAGGAAACTTTCTGAATAGATCTAAGTACTTGAGCAACATGATTAAGAAGTTCGGATTAGAGAATGCCAACATAATGAGAACACCCATGAGCACCTCTGACAAGTTGGAAAATGATAAAAAAGGGAAGTCAATAAGTGTAACTCTATATTGAGACATCATAGGATCTCTCTTGTACATCACAGCCAACAGACCAGATATTTTGTTTTCTATATGTGTGTCTGCAAGATTCCAATCTGACCCTAAGGAATCACATTACTCTCCTGTTAAAAGAATGCTTAGATATCTCAAGGGTACCTCTAATTTAGGGTTATGGTATCCAAGAGATTTAGATTTAAATCTTAGTGGTTTTTCTGATGCTGACTTTGCTGAATGTACTATAGACAGAAAAAACTATTGTGTTCATGGTTTAGCAAGAAGCAAACTACTGTGTCAACTTCCACTGCTGAAGCTGAATATGTGGTAGTTGGAAGTTGTGTACCTTAGATTCTCTGGATGAGATCTCAGCTTCTTGACTATGGCATGCCATCTCAAATAACCTAGTGCTCCACTCACGAAGAAAGCACATAGACATCAGGTATCATTTTATTAGGGATCACATTAAAAAATAAAAAATAAAAAAATCACACTTGAATTTATCTCAACAAATAAGTAAGTGGCATATATTTTAACCAAACCCTTTGATGAGAGAAAAATTGTTTATTTTAGAGGAGAATTAGGAATGACAAAGCATGATTTATAGGGTACAACAGATAGTCACTCTACTGGGTAACACAACAAAGCAAAGTAACACTCCACTGATGAATTTTGCTAATGACTCGCAATTACTGATTTTTCAAATCCCAATGGTTAGAATTCTCTTTTGAGAAATTTATAGTCGTTGCAATCTCTACGCGTGGCAGTTACTTTATTTACCTTTAAATACTCATGCCTTAGCAAATTTTTCATACTGTACGATCACCCTTATCTAAAACTCTCTCAAACTCTCTCTGTCGTTTTCCTTGCTGACAAACCCTAGCTCTCAAACATATACAGAAGATTCTTTGATTCTCACAATCAATAGTAAAAGTAGTTGCTTGTTCATTTTCTTCTTGCTGCTTGTGCCTTATACTATAAATTTTATTTTACTTTATTTCAATTTTCAGCTAAACATATGGCAGAAAAAGGGATCAAAGACCTCTGAGATCATGACAGAAAACATCTTGCTGTTCGACGAGGCAATTAACTACTCTAAGGAAATCAAAGAGATCACCCAAATCCTTATTGATGTTGGTTTGCAGGTACTACTTGGCGAGGAAACTAGGATACTGGTCAAAGAAGTAAAGGAATTCTTGGATTCAGTAAGCGAGGATGGGGAGCGGATCATGACAGTTGTAAGAGGAGAAGAGATAATATGGAAAGTCAAAGATTTGCAGAACTTTTCAAACTAAATAAAGATGAAATCTTGCCAGATGAACTGACTGTGGAAAGGATGCAGGAGGAAATGGAGAAGATGTTGACATACATTCCAGAGAAAGGACAACTTCTCAAGAAGTATTCCCATGAGAAGTATGAATACCTTGTTGATGTCCTGAAAAATGCCTTCTAGTTGTAGAAGGTTCAAAGGATCACGTAAACCAAGACTAGTTGTAGATGATGACAGGTCTAGTGTTTGGTGAAAAGCTGAACTGGAGTAAGCTTGTATTTAACCTCTTGTCAAAGAGGATGAAAGACAAAAAGGATAATGCCTTTGGCAGACTTATAAGTCTCTTGCTTAAAAAGAAGCTGAAGATCAGTCCCAAAGAAGGTGTGGCCATGAACGCAAATAAAAGAATAGGAGAAACGATTCTAAAACTCATGAGAAAGGCACCAGCTATATCTGAGAAGAAGGAAAAAAGGGAAGCCATCCCCAACAAAGGAGGCAAAGAAGGCAGTTCCAAAGAGAAATACAGAAAAACCAATAGAAAAGAAGGCCATAAGAGCAACTTCAAAGAGGCCAAGGAGAAAAGAACTAACTCCACCATCACAAGAGTCACCTACATCAGAAGATCAAGTGGCATCTTAACATGAAGCCACTTCATCAGAAAAGGAATCGAACAGACTGAAACTCCAAGAGAAGTCATACTTGAAGCAGTAGAGCAACCTCCCTCAGAGGAAATCACAACTCAACAGACCAATGAAGCAACTGTAAAGGACCTGACAGATCAGATGGCAGTGGTACTAGTAGAGAAAACCGTAACAGAACAACAGAATGAGCAGACAGAAGGGGTGCATCAGAGCAGTCCATCAACTCAAACTGAAACTGGTGACTTTGATCAAGATCAAAGGGGATTCTCTCTATCATCAACACTCATTCCATCAGAAGAGAAAGAAGATAAGGCAGGGGAAAGCCACTTGGAAATTGTCACAACAGATCAACTGGAAATGCTACCAGCAGAACAACCAAGTTCTGAACAGTAGAGCAATCTGATTGAAGATAGTCAGAAAGACAACACTATAGAAATGATCCCTTAAGAAATCATTGTTCACTCTACTATTCAACCACCGGTGACTAAGTTGGGAAGACCAGCAAGAGAAAGGAACTTCATTGTCCCTAAACACCCAGCACCCATCACAAATAATCCTCTACAGCAAAGAAAGGAATATTGTACTCTTGTCATTGAGAGGAGAGAGC
The DNA here is from genome assembly GCA_035668315.1 of Drosera spatulata. NCBI lineage: Eukaryota > Viridiplantae > Streptophyta > Magnoliopsida > Caryophyllales > Droseraceae > Drosera > Drosera spatulata. The sequence continues at coordinate 6,985 of JAOVYX010000314.1, forward strand.
CCTTGTACTTGTCCTTTGGGGAGGAAATTCCTCCTAGACGCTTGTTTATGCAAAAGAATAAGCCAAAAAGAACAAGGTTCACCAGCTAACTCTCCAAGAAGGCCACAAGTAAGAATGAAGACACATCTGAGCCAACTCCAAACTCAGACGATGAGAAACCAAAGGAATTTGACCCTTTGTTCGAAAGGTTTGGAAACTGGATCTCAGTCTTAGAAGCATATATACACACTTCTGAAGGGAGAATCGAAGTGGAAGAAGTAGTTCTACTGTAAGATGCAACAATAGTACTTTACAAAATCTTGCTAACAGATCTGTTGGAAAGGATGAACATAGTTCTTGTGTCTAGACAAGTAAGAGAAGAGCAAATCATAAGGTCACGCAGAGAACTGCATGAAAAAGAGCATGAACTTGAGCAGCTGCAAGGGGTGACGAGCCTCTAATCATCAAAATGAGAACTGCACCAATAGAGCATCTCAAGTACAACATCAATGTCAGAAAAAAGGTTCTTGATGAGCTAACTGACATCAGCAGGAAGGGAACTGACAAAATGAAGAATGAACCTGCAGGGGTGCCAACCATCATGGAAAACATTGTAAACAAAATGCCCATGATAGCTGCAAAAATAGTCAGAAAGAAGAAGTGTTATCCACACCTTCTGAATAAACTAAAGATGGCACTAAAAGAGTTCAATGCAACACAACAGGCAAAAACAACAGAAGAGTCAGAGGAGGTCTCTAAGCAACCACAAATTACAACACCTATGACAAGGAGAAAAGCCTTGGCTATTTGAACAGAGGAGGATAAACTTGCAAGGATAGCAGGGCTTCAGATCCTTGTAACTACGGTGGAGCAAGCAGAGAAAACGACTTCAACAGAGCCACCATCACAAGTCACTTCAACAGCAGAGATTGCCATTGTTCTAGTTCCTTATACCACTTCAACAGCCCTAACCGTTCCAAAAAGGGTAGGCCCTATGACCTCCATTCATCCAGATGACAGGACACCAAAGAAGAAACCCAAGAGAGCCAATCTGCTTAAGGGAAAATTACTTTACACCATCAGAACAGTTGTAGTTTTTGAGGAGGCTAACCAAATGAGAGAATATCAACCAAAGATGCTTAATGAAGTAGAAGAGGAAGCTACTATTAGAGCCTTGATGGAGAGCACAAGGCAAGAGGTTAGGGAAAAATGTAACCCACATGTAGTGGTGTTGGTAAGATGCAAAGTCCAAGATAGCATCACTGAATAAAGTCTAGAGAAGTTGGATGTTTGAGCCATTACCTCAAAAAAGTTTGCTATTGATGAGGTTCTACCGGTAAAAATTCAAGAAATAATTGAAAAAATGCAACCACAAAACTCTATATAACATCAAAAAACTCATAATAGGGAGCATTGCAGTAGCAGAAGGAGCTGAGGGAGGTGATGGTGATGATGCTCCTCCAGGAGATCATCAAGATGATGGCAATGATGATCTTGAGAAGCTCATAGATAGTACAACTCTTACAGAGACAGAATCACGAGATCAAGATGCAAACGAAGAGATAGATGCGCCTGAGCCCTTTGCAGATTAAAGGGTCAACAATACAACAAACTTCAGCAGAAGAAGCAATGAGAGAAAGGCTAGAAGAAACTATTGAGGCATCTACCCAGGAGGAGATCAACATGGATAATTATCCTATCTCAACCACTCCACTTCAAATCAACCAGGAAATTATGTATGAAGTATACAGACTCAGAGGAGCTACCTCAGAAGATCAAGAGGAAGGATCAACATCAGCACAACACAAGGATCCAACAGAGGATGAAATTGTACTTGTTGAGGATGAATCACAAAAGTCAATCCAGTTAGTGAGACTCAACATAGTCCTCCACCACAGTCAGCTGAAGAAGAAGAACATCAGAACTACACATTAGTGTATCAAAGCAGAGTACTTCAGACAGTTGAACATTCTCTTCCCAACAGCTATTGTCTCCCAAAAAGTCTCCCAAACTCCAAGAACATCCTTAATGTAGACCTCATGTGGAAGGAATCAATCTTACAAAACCTCTCTCCCATAGTCAGCGATATGCCTACCACTGCCTCTACAAGACAATTTGCACAAGAATTAGAGGAAGTAACGCAAGATCTATCCTTCGAAAAGACCATTAGAACAACGAGAAAACTGATTGATTCCTTCAATGAAATAGGCACTTAGCCAGCTACATCCATAACAGAGCAAATACTTACAAAGGTCATGAATGAAAAATGCTTAGATGAAGCTGGTCCAAGCACCACTCCTCCAAACAAGCTACAACAAGAACTTATGAGGCAAAAAACAACTCCATATGCACCAGACTTCATTGTAACTCCATGCAAGCCCTTAATCAAAAGAATTGCAGAACCTGAAATTGAACAAGTCAGCCCACTCTGAATTCCTCAACTAGAAACTCTCTCTTCTGAAGGCATGTTGACTGAAATCTATAGGATAACAGCCCAACAGGAACTCTTCAGAAAGCAATTTAAGGCAAGCATTGGCTTTCTAACCCACAAGCTTCACAACGATTTTGCTGAGAAGACTCAAGAAATCATCAGTCTGCTGTTAGATTGGGCCACTCAGAAACTTGGTGTTGCTCAACAAAGCATGTAAATTACCATGGAGACTCACTATCAAAAGTAATCCAAGGACCTCGACACCATCAAAGATTGATTGAAAACTTTGATTGATAGGCATGAGGATAACAGGTTTCACCTAAATCAGAGGTTGGATGACATTATGGCAACAAGCAATGAACACAAAAAGGACACCTCTGCCAAGATGGAAGCCATCCAGTCAACTCTAGACTCGCTCAAAGACACCATAGAAACTCTCCCCTCAATTGGTGATTACAAAAAGGGGGAGAAAGGTCCAGAGCTGGAGACGTCAAGACAACTCCTTACACAACATGAAGCAGAGCTTGACAAAATATACACAGAAATGATCTATATCCCAGAAGAGATAGCTGCACAAGAGGAAGCCAGACTAACACCAACAGAGAGAACCAAACTCAGGGCATAAAGAGAAAGGGAAGAAAACATTAGAAGAGAGGGTTACCATGCTCAATACTATAGGGACTCTGCTGGGCAACAACAAGGAAGTGACAGTCAACTCAGAATGCAAAAGACACAGCAGCAAAGTGGAAGAGGCTCACATGGACAAGAAAGTAGACAACAACTAAGGAAAGAGGATAAGAAGAGCAGTAGAAGTAGCAGCTCAGACACCTCCAGATATGAGCTCAAAAGGAGAAGCAAATCCAGATCACCACCTAGAGATCCAAAAAGAGGAAGATATGAAGGACATGACTACATCATATGAAAAGTTTTGGAGGCCTAAGCATGGAAAGAAAATCAGATTGCTGTCCAAATGAAGATGGTGATCCAAACTTGTTGATTCTCAGAGTTCTATAAAAGGGAGACCATGACCAGGGAGCTTTGCAGACTAATAGATGATATGCTTTGCAAACCAATAGATGATATGCAAACAGCTCTCAAGGATTCACTAAGACAGTAAAGGTTCTCACCCAAATGGACAGTAGGGTTAAAATTAATACATCAGCCATGTGTAGACTTAGATATCAGTAGAGTGCAGATGGACTGGTTTAGGACTTCAAGTCAGAAAGGTAGACTAAGGCAGCAAAGTGAGTTTCAAAGTGCATAGAATGAGTCAAGTCCTTTGATCAGAATGGAAGGTTCTATACTGGAGGCTATTTGTTCTTCTGTTTAGTAGAACAGCAGAGTGATGCAGTAAAGCTAAGTCTAGGACAAAAAGACTGCATCTCAGTGACAGTTTTACACAGGCTGGATTAATCTCAGGTCATTTTCAGAAGCGTTGGAAGTTGGCTATGGACACTTCTCCATGGAAATCGATGGTAGGGATTATTTCGAGTTACAAAAGAGATAACAACTAGTTAAAGGGCCTTGTCTATGAAAAGAGGATGGCGACAAAGTTTCAGTGTGGATTCTTGATTGTGAAAATACACAAGTGCTAACCATATTGAAGTGCAAAGATCAAGCTACCTGAATCAATGATGCATCAAAATGTTCTTAAAGGCTCATAAACACTTGAAGAAGGTGGCTGACCAGAGGCTAACTGATTTAGTACAAAAATCAGGAGAGCTTTTGGGAATCGCTTCAAGGAAGATGTTCAGTGTATAGACTGTACCACTTGTATACTCTGTAAGAAGGTCAAGAGTCAACTACAACCCCAAACATAGTGAAATACCTCTTAGTTGGTTCCACTGACCTCTAAGGGAAGAGTGGACGTATGTTTTAGAGTTCACTTGGACTCTACCGTCAGAACCACTATAAATCCTTTGTTCATTTCTATTTCTTGCACTTTCATTGATATTGCTTGCCTCAACCTAGTAAACTAAGGAAAAATTATAAAAAATATTATCACACAGGAAGGATAGAGAATTAACAATACTTAGTAAAGCTGTCACTCAGTAGAGTTCTTCTTGATTTTGACAAGAAGAAGGATGGTAAGAAGAAGGTGGCACTACATTCAGGAGTTGTTCTTGATTTTGACACCCTAAAAAATCAATTAGATAATGTCAAGGAAATCACTGAGCTCATCCAGGAAGCTGGACTGAAACATTTGTGCGAGGTCATAATTAGGATCTATGAAGATGAAGTTGGGGATTTCATTGAGAATACGATTGTTGCAGATGACCTCCAAGCTATCACATATACTCATAACAAAGCTGGAATCACAATCACGGCAAAGGACTTTGAAGATCTTCTCAAAGTTCCTAATGAAGGGGAATCCACAGTTGATGTGTATGAAAACACACGTCATTTCTTTATTCTAAATGTTTGTTTTATTCCTTTTGTATTGTCTAAATTACGTTTTTAGAGTCTTTTTGTCTTGGAATATTGGTACTGCTATGCTTTCATTTTTTTGGCAGATTGGCATAAAGTTTGGAGCAAAAATGAAGAAAATAGCAAGTCATGAGCTCAAAAGCCGCATTTTACGATTCATCATCATTTCACATGCTTCGAGAATTTATACGGCAAAGTTTCACAACGCTTCACTAGATTAGTATGTCTAGATGTCATGTATATGTTTTTAGAATTTTTGGACGTCGTTTAGTATTTTTAGTTTTAGTTTTAAGGTAAACAGTGCACCTGTCGCGGGCACTACAGGCATGTCACGGGAAATCCTGGTGTCGCGGACGCGACGATGATATTTCAGCAGATTTCTAGTGACGTGCCTTTAGATGCAAAATAATAAGTTTTAGCCCTCGAATTGATCTGGTTGCAAGCCCTCGCCTAAAAATACGTCTCCTAGGGTTATTCTAAGCATAACACAGAGGAGGAAACACTCAAGAAGGCAGAGGCGATCAAGGGGGCGAGAGACGCAAGAAGGACGAGCTTTGGAGAGGAAATTAAAGAGATTTTGATCCGCAACGTATTGGAACCCGTTGGGCATTAGATTGGAACGCTACATACGCCGTAAAACACTTGTTCTCATTTTGTCAAACTCAGCAGGATGATTGTTTGCATTGCTTTGCTTAATTCCATGCTTAATTCAATGCCTATGTGTGAGTAGTTCATTAGTAGGAATGTGTTGCTTAGTTTTGATGTTATTATATCATGAGATGTTGAGTATTTAAGACAAAACAGAGGTGCTTGATGAAGGATTGATGAATGAAACCTGTTAGAATTATCATATAACATGTGTATTGATGTGTAAGAAAACACACATCGGTACTTTATTCTAAACGTTTGTTTTATTCCTTTTTCATTGTCTAAACTATATTTTTAGTGTCGTTTTGTCTTGGAATGTTGGTACTGCTGCGTTTTCATGTTTAATGGTAGATTGGCTTAGAATTTGGAGCAAAAATGAAGAAGGATGAAGAAAATGACAATCCATGAACTCAAAAAGCCATATTTCACGTTTCATCGCCATTGCTTGTGCTTCGAGAATTTTTACGGCGATGTTTCACCAGGATTAGCTAGGATTAGGTTGTTTAGATGACATGTATAAGTTTTGTGAATTTTTGGACGTCATTTGGTACTTTTAGTTTTAGTTTTCGGTTAACAGTGTACCCCTGTCGTGGGCGCGACGCTCGCTGTCGCGGGCCCGACAATGGAATTTTCTGAAATCCATGTTTTTAATGCTGTCGTGGGTGCAACAGGCCTGGTCGCAGCCGCGACGATATTCCAGATGCAAAATGATGAGTTTCAGTCGTCGGATCGATTCGGTTGCAAGCCCTCGCCTATAAATACTCTTCCTAGGGTTATTCCAAGCAACACACAGCAGGGAAGATGCTGAGGGAGACAGAGACGGCTGAGAGGACGAAAGACGAGGGAAAGACGGGTTTTTGGAGAAGGGATTGACGTAATCTTGGTCCGTAACGCTTAGGAATTCATCAGATTTGATTTGGAACGCTACGAACACTGTATAACTTCTGTTCTTTAGTTGTGAAACTGACCAGAATGTTTGTTTCCTTTATTATGTTTAATTCCATGTCTTATTTCATGAATATGCGTGAGTAGTTCGATATAGGGTTGCGTTGATGAGTTTTGAAGTGATTAGATCATGAGATGTTAAACATTTAACACAAACCAGAGATGCTTAATGAAGAAATGATGCATGAAACCTATTAGAATCATCATATGACATGTGTATGCTAGATTGACCACCTAAATTACATATGTTGACGCTATAAATCATGCTAAATGGTTTAGTTCGGTAGCTAATTGATATAATATGATTTAAGCTAATTGTCATATACAATCAATGGTTTATAATGCATGTAACATGATTAG
>JAOVYX010000315.1:0-13774 GCA_035668315.1 Drosera spatulata
GCCTTTTTTTTTCTTTAGGTAAAAACACTCATGGCCTAACTTAACCCTTGATGTTGTGAACTAACGATTTAGTTTTCGACAATCACCACCTTCGAGTATCCGGTGAAGGGGGAGATAGACAAGAAAAATTTTCTTAAAGAAAAAGAAAAAAAGCCACGTTCTAAGGGCTAAGATGGAAACAATGGAACACTGGTATCAAGCATAAAAGACCAAATACAATTTCTTAAACCGTGTGTTTTCCCATTTAGAGAGAGCAATACGATATGAAAAGCATACTATTGTCAAGCAAACTTCATGAACATACCAGTGGCAAAAGGAGGCAGGCCGGGCATGATATCTGAAGCATCACTTAGGACTCGCCTGGAAATCCTCCGGCAATCAACTTCCTCCCCATCATCTACATCTTCAAAGTCCTCAATGTCATCAATGGTTAATTCTTTCGCTTGTAAAGAGTTAAAAGATTCAGCTTTTAAGCTTCGTGCAGTAAACAACCCTATATTTTGCAAGGATTCATCGATCGAATGCTCTGAATTAGTTAGATCTCCTCCAAGAGATTCTTCTGGTTGAAACAAGCTTGGGAGAACGACTGGAGCTGTAACAACAGGGACAGATGGTGGGGATCGTCTAGGAGGTGAACCAGAAGATTCGGGATTGGTAGTAAGGAAGAAGTCATCAATGGAGCTTGAATCAACCTGAAACCGAATAAGATAATTAAATAAACAGACTACTTCAGTGAGTTGTCACCAGTTACTCCCACCAGGACCCCAATTACAAGAAAAAAAAATAAGTATTTAGTTTCCAGGTGAAGGAATGTCAAGAAAAAGTAGAGCAAGAGGAATTCAAGGCAAAAAGTGCATAAGATAGGAACTGTTCTTAGGATATTTGTCCACGAATACAGTCATGTAGCAAAAAGGAATTCAAGTACGTCGGAATCGGATCCAACTTATAGAAGTACTTGATCATACAAATCCTCTAATTTTCGCATGGTTTCGAGCAAGATTTGTATACCTTGGAGCATGGCGAACCACACTTAAATCACACTTTCCCAGACTTTTGCTTGACCATTTTATTCATCCTCATGCCCTAAAAGTGCTTAGCTACCTAAACTTCCATCTTTGCAGAAGATGATAAAGGTACTTTGATCGTCTTTGTCATGCACATAACTAATTGACATAGTTGGGTTTCAACTAAAAGAAAGGCAGGACATATCTCACCATGTGTGGGAACCCTACGCTGTCATGATAGTCCCTAATAGCTTCAGATAATTCAAGTATTTCTCCTGCATTAACATAAACAAATCATAAGTTCAATCTGAACCAGAGTCTCGACTGAAGAGGAGGGTTTCCCAAAAGTATTTAGTAGTACACAAATAAGCATTCCTAGACAGAGTTCAGGAGAAGTTATAAGAAGAGTGTGACCGTGAATTATAGGTGCTGATACCTTTTTTAGCACAATTGAGTACATAATCAACACTGACTTGATCAAGATCTACATCATCCAATGATACTGCACCAGGAGGCATTACCACCTTCTTAATCAAGCTACCAGAAAGCAAAAAGCTAAGAAGCAAACGCCTGTCTCGGCGGTATCTCTGCAGAATCTCGAGCTCATTTTCCCTAAAACGAATGACAATGGTCAAGAACACTGTAACAAAAAAGATGTTCGCTACTGAGAAAATCATAGTATACACATGGATTTGAGTTCCATACTCTTCCATCATCTTAAGCAGTCTTGAAAATATATCACATAATTTGAATTTCAAGCCCCATCATCGGCAAGCACAATAATCGTCCCTCCAACAGAACTGCAACAGTTGACAGGAATGAATTAAGCTCAAGTCTACAAGTTTGTGCTATTTATCCTGGAACAATTTCTGCAGAAACACTCGAGCCAATCGGAAAACCGGGAAGAGCAAATTGCGATATTGACACGGGACAACCCTATCAAATTTCACGAGGTCATGAGAAGTGAGGACAGATTTATTACCCCTAAATCAAAAGGTTCTAAAGTGCAGCAACCAAACAATACCCAAATCTTTAACTCCATCGAATCTACATGCATGAAGAACAACAAACCCAAGGCGCATGAAAATCTTAGACGACGACAACAGATTGAACACCAACTATTTCAACCATTTCCCACCTTCACTGCGAAACAGCAAGCAACAAGCACCCAAGGCAATCATTGTGTAACACATAATTCATACCTAACAGCAAATTACTTCAGATTTCACTCACTCCTATTCAACACAAAATCTAGTAAGAAAACTACGATATATTTTCAAAATGATCAAACGAGCACAAGCAACAGTTACTGAACGCAATTCATATGGAACTGTTTCCACCAAGAACATGCAACACACTGATATAATCACCCAGTTTAAATGATGGGAATGTACTCTATAGTTATAACCACCCAAATCAGTAAATCAACGAACTCGATAGTTCCAAATCTATCGCATTTCCCAGAAATCATTTCCCTAAATTGTCAAAACTCTATCAAACTTTGTACACAAAACCAAAAGCAAATGGAGAATAAAATCTATGACGACGACGACGCACCCAACACTAACTTTTTCAACAACTACTGCTTATCACCTAGCAAATTCAACTCACACCGACAAGGAATTGGCAACATCAGTGCCTGGTAAGATTGACTGATAGCAAATCACATCGCAATTGAGAGACCATTAAACACAACATCCAGCAGAGATCTACCCGAATTTGTACATAGTAACTTCCCTCATCCAGCAGAGATCTACACCAAATCAAAGTTCGATCAAGCATTTACTCATCAATGCTTGTACCAAAAAAATGGCATAAATTGAATAAATCTAATAAATGCGAGACACATGAATCATCATCACAAGAAAACTAGATTCAGAGCAAAAGCGAAGTCGAGGGATAGATGATTGAAGTACGGATCTGACCAGAGGAGAGCGAGAAACGGCGAAGCGGAGATCGGTGGATGCGTGCAGCGGAAGCAGAAAAAGGAGATGATGATTGATGATGAAGTGGAGAGAGTGGGAAGCGGGGAGAAAATGGAGACTCGGTTTTATTTTTTTATTTTTTTTATGGGATTTTGAGGAAAATATGGAATTTTTGTGAGGGAATAATCGCGTGTAGAGAACAAGCGACGAAGAAGAAGAGTATACAAAAGTGGTTGCTGATGATGTGGGGATTTCAAACTTGTTGAAAAAATAAGAAGAAAAAAGTTAAATCCGAATCATTAAATTATATATTTTTTTTAAATAAATTATGATAATATATATTTCAAGATTAAGATCAAACGTAATTTTTTATAAAATTATTGTAAGATACTAAAAATAAATTAAATTATGAATTTTAATCAAAATTAGTTTAAGATTTTTCTGATATCGTTTACAATACAAACAGAATATGTGTGATATCGTAATTTTTTTGGGACGAAAAAATATAATATTACATCATCATTATATTATTTAGCACGAGAAGATTCGTTTTTAATCTTAACGATGTAAAGAAATAATGTCATTGATTCAGGTTTAAAATTCATAATTTAACATATTATTAATATTTCACGATAATTTATAAAAAATTATATTTAATTATCATATATATAATTTATAACACGAATAATTTTATTATTTACATAAATCATTGTTCCTATTTTTTCGGGATGGAGAGACTACTGCATATTCATCAATGAATTAGTCTAAACATCATGGACAAACTAATCTAGTCAAATGAACTAATGTCAACATCATGAATAAACTAACATGATCATTATGAATGACTAAATTTGTCTTATTCAAATAAACTACTTCCTTCTTTTCATAATATAAATAATATTTGTCTATTTAGATCGTTTTAAAATATATATATATAATAATCATATTTAGTAATTTTTCACATAAAAAAAATCAAACCAATCATCATCTGTTACCGTACGTCTATTATCTCATCTCTCAATTGTTACAGTAAACCTCATTATCAAAAAAAATCTTGATCAGATTCTACATAAATTCAACACATACATAAATTCGTATATCGGATCAAATCGTTGTCTATATTTTAAAACGAAGAGAGTAGTTTCATCGTTGTCAAATTACTTCTCAACCTATTAGTGATTTAGTGCAAGAAGATGATAGTCCATCTAATACCTACTTCTATGAATTTGTGGGTTATTAAGTGAACTAAAGATGATTTCCTTGAAATGACAGTCCATCCAAAAATGATCATCTCGAATACGGTACTCGATATTCTTTTTCTCTCGTGACGTTGGCTTAGTTTAGAGTAGGAAATTCTTCTGCTCCTATAACTCACTGATCAATGTCAAAAAACAGACTATAGTCTGATACCAGACTATAAGCCATTGATCAATGACCACAATCATCACTGATTTCAACTTTAACAAGGAGATGACGGCTTCACAAAAATAGCAATACAAAAGAAAACAAATATTAAAAGTACACAAAGAATAAGGCTGCCGTGGACCTTGTCCTTATCCACACACAGGTCATCTTAGCAGTTGATCGATAGCTCATGGCCGTCGGTGAATTGTTTGATCCCTTATCACAAAAGGACTAGACTTCTATGATCCCCTCACCCTACCTAACACAGTGCCATCAAAACCAAACATGAAGTAGTAAAATTTTGGTCCTGATAGTATTTTATGATTGTTTGATCCCGTATATTTATTGATTTGAACTTTGATTTATATTACCTGATCATAAATAAAGATCAATTTCTTAATATTATCGTGAAAATTGTTTAAGTTTCGATAATTCAATCTTCAGTTTGATCTCACATATTTATTTATATCTTAAATAATACCGACATTTCTTAAGGACTTTTGGTAATTCTATTAGTCAAAGCAACAAGAATATTTTTCGAGTATATGATTAAAGCTTTTGATTTAAGAGTGTTTCCCAGTAAGATTACGCAAAGTTCATCTACTTAAGATCACAGTGACTCCTAGAGGATCCACAAGGGGATAATGTTATCCTAAATAGGAAGCAAACGAGGACATAAAATGAGAAACAACGCCACACCAGCAGAATAACCACAAGCAAAATCTTGCCCAACTGATGCTGCTTCACGGATAAGGTTACAGCAATCTTACATTTTCTGTCAACTGAAGAAACAAATATGGCATCACAGCATCTATCCGACCGCATCCATTAAGTACCAGCAGCAGCGGTCTCGTGAATTTGAACTAGCAATATGCAGCAACCAATGCGGGGGAGTAAATCACCAATTGCATCACCACATCAGCCGAGGAATCAAGACTGATCAATACTCATTACTCAACACCTCTTTGGAAAGTAATTAGATTGTACTAGCATTGAACACATATATTGACTTCTATAAGATCGGGGTCGAGGGATTCGAGGGTTTCAAGAGGTATTTTCATGTTGATGGTCGGGATTTGCTTCGTCGTAGATCAAGGGGGCTCGGGGCCGGTGGTTTCCGGGGTCTTGGGTGGCTGAAGATGGACAGGGACGGGTTGCCGGGGTCGGGGACGACCGGAATCCGGCCCGGCATTGGTGATGTGGGTCGACAGGGGTTGCGAATCGAAAATACACGAAGACAAGGGAAGGATCTGTTTCTGAAATGTCAGCGCATAAGTGCACTCAATGCTCATTTCATGTCTAATCACATAAATTCAAGTATCAATTACCCCACGGATATAAAAGAAATTCATTGTATTATAAATAAATATATAGTAATAATATTTAAACACATATAAATTTCATCCTATTCAATCGTTTCTTCAAAATATTGTTTATCACATGGATTGATCTTCATCATTTTATTTCACAGTTCAAGACAAATTGTATAACTATCGGCCCTCAATAAAGATATAGGATAATGAGAATGCAGAAATAATTAAACAAAGTGATTTCCGACATAGATAATATGTATTTCATGATATTCTTGGACTTCAATTGAAGAGGATCTCAATAACAAATTAGTAAAACAAATCAAAATATTTGTATCAAATATATGCAATACAACTTCGAAGATAGGAATATGAATTATTGATAATTATCATATACGTATATGTTATAATTATTATGGAATAAAGGAAATATTTTTTTGAAATATATTTTTTATATTCAATATTAATCTTGTTTTGTAGATATTGATGTGTAGATTTTAAATATATATTTGTTTTTAATATTTGATATATATATTAAAAAATTATAAATAATTTTAAATATTATATAAAAAAGATAATTTAGGAAAGAAAAAAAAAAGAGGGGGCCAACGGGATGAGAGTTGGGGGATTCCTTACACCCTCAGCATCATCACAATTGTCCAAATCCGTTTCACAAAGACCTCGATCATGTTCTTTTTAGAACAAACAAGACAAATAAATGTTGATCTTATGCGATAAAACGATTCACATTCTTGACTTATTACGAGAAGGGTAAGTTTTACTTTTGATCGTGATAAGAAAGTACCATGTTTATGCCGTCGTATGATAACTTTGGTCGGACTTTTCACCTATCTCCTTTCGTGTCGGCATTGAAGGCCTTTCGATCGTTTTGGTTAGGAACACATTGTCTTGCTGCATTTGTTTGCTACATTAATTCTTTTGTCAAGTAATTGAAATGTTCTATCAATCCCGATTTCATGTCGTCAAAGACGATAATGTGTTGGTTGGTGGGGGAGGGTGAAGTGTCACACTTTAGTCACGAGAGCACCAAACTTGGATTCAAGAACAAATATCGACATGAAATTTCATCCTATCATAACAGCAATCTAAGTATTTCCATCATGACAAACAACAACACTTTCATCATACGTACGTATATCTGTTCAATATACTTGATCAAACTGGCTAATGAACCACAGGATTCATGAAACCTACGACACAAAATCGATGTTCTTGCAGTATGCGACTACATTGCAACACAAACTTCATTCAGGCACGAATATTGCAGACAAGTATCTAAAAAGTGACTGTTGCAGCAACGTATACAGAATCCGATCCTACTCATGTCCTCTATCATTTGTTCTCGTTAGTCGAAGGCGCTGCCATATCGTCAATGGCACTGTCCCTGTTGTGGCCAATAATAGTGGAATCCGAGTCCTAAATGGTCCACACCATTCTTAGCAAAATGGAATCATATAGTTCTACTGTGGAGCCACGACCAGACTAAGACTTCTGAACCATCACAAAAGAGCACGAAAGTGAACTGATACTAACATTGGAGTCCGACCTTCAGGTGCGCATATAACTAGAATCCGCAACGAAGAGCAAAAACAGCTCTGATTCAAAACAGCAGACAGCACGGTTGCCATTTTGTTTAAGATCTAAGAGAGACAATGAAGAACAAAACCAGATGACATAGGGACGCTTGGCGATAAAGGATGAGTGATAGCAGCGACAGAAGAGTCACCCCAATCGGAGGAAATTAAATAAAACGAAACACCCAAATGCAGCCCATCATAAGGAAGCAATGCGTAATCCCAAGCACAAAACCAGATGATACGGGAATGCACAGCCACCAAGGAGAAAGTGATAACAGTGACATAAGAGTCATCCCAACAGGACACAAATAACCTGTCCACACGATCGCACCATTGTCAAGAGGGACGGATCAGGAAACCGAAGCAACAGTATATATGATGCAGACGAAACAGGCACACGAAACCAACACCAAGTACAGGGAAATCGCTATTTTTCAACTCCAGAATTTTCTGCTCTTACTCCAAGCTATGGGAGGGAGAATGCGACTCACAAATGGCAAATCTGAGAACAAAGACATTGCTTGTTCTATTCATTCTAAAAGTCAGCCAGAATATGAATATCCATCACTTCATTCAATAAGACCAAGCTCCGCCTGCGATTTGGCCACAGAACAATGTCTGCTCGATTTGAGCTACCACAGCTCTCCATCAAATATGAACCCAGCGGTCACTTCACAGTTTACACATCACCCAGATGGTCAATCAAGTTCCTAGTAAAGTACTAACGGTATGCCTAACTCAGGGATCGGTCTCCCCTAGCATAGAAAACCAAGTCCCTGTCCTTCAATCCATCAAGATCAAACAAAACCTTTGTCCTTCTTTTTCATCTTTTCCTGCCTTTTTAAACCCCCACCTAATTATGTAATTCTCTCATCACCCAAGCATGCACCAGCTCTAGCAAAGAGCTTCGTGTTTTGCTTCACAACATCGATATTTTCCGGATCAATGAACCAACCTGGTTTATGCCCAACAAGGTCTATCGTCGAATGATAAAGGAAAACTCAGCTTCAACTTGAGTTCATGTCATTCATGATTCAACCCCAGTTATTCGTTCCACTTCAACATTTTGCAAACGAGCAAAAGACTGTAATCATGACACTGTAATTGATGAACTTTCTATTAGGACATGGCAATTGGCAAACTACTACATACCAATGGGGTGGCTCTGCTCTCTTGTTCATCTTCAGGATAGTATCTTGCTCTTTTACTAGCTTGACCTGCAAGTTACAACTGCCCCCGTAGACTGTTACAACAACACTTGGTTGCAGAAGCAGGAATGCAAGTCACTCTACAGAATTTTATCTTGCTCTTCCTTTGATCATCTTTCCTCTAGCTGCCTTTCTTTCCAGCTTTTCCCGCTTCTTACGTGTTTTTCCATCCTCGGTTTCTCCCTGTAAATGCAATGGTTGCAACTCATAATTGGAAGGCAAACATACTGTGAAGTATTTGATACTCCCTCCGTCGCACAAAAGATGCAACATATAAATATTTTACACTATTCTATATGCATGAATACAAGTATCGTTTTCATATCAAATTACGTTTGATCATCGCGCAACATGTATTAGGTTGAACTACGTAACTCACACAACCATTGATATTTCACGATAAATTTACAAAAAATTACGTTTGATATCGCTATACACGTGTCAAACTTTGCATCGACACACGTGTTAGGTCAAATTGTTGCATCCTTTCCGGGACGGAGGGAGTATAAAATTACAAGCAACAACAATCGAACATAAAAAGGAGAAAGCACAAGCAGAGTCAGCAAAGAAAGGGTTACCTCTGAATCCCCTGGCAAAAAAGCTTTTATCAAACCAGAAGCTTTATATATTCCAAAAGCCGGAATCTGTTAATCAGATCGTCAATAACAATAGGAGTCAGAGTAAAAATCCAGCCGTCTGATAGCCAAATACAAATGAGTTCTAGAATTAGATAATGCAAAGTGCAGAAGATTACATTCAAACCGTAACCAGATTTTAATTGTAGTTATTAGCAAACATAAGCCATCTGGCCCATCTCTATGGGTATGGAAAGGGTTGGGTTGTTAAACACCTTTAAAGCCGGGAATATATGTATACAATGAGGGAAGTGTCTAATGCCTTCTGGATGAATATGTTCACCAGTAAAAGGACCAGAATGCATGCATGAGAAAAATTATGGAGTAGCACTTTCTTAATCATCATCCAAGGAAGAAAGGCAGTCAAATATTTCAACAAATACTGGTCAAAAGGTCGATCAGATAAGTGCTGCCAGTTAAGCAAAGGGAGCATTTTTATAGTTTTCGAAGGAACATATATTGTTGACTTCTTGTTCAGGGAGATAATAAAGTCCTAGCATTTGAAAAATGAAAGTTTGTCACAGTAGAAACTTCCTGCCTCTGTAGCCTACCGTGTCCAATTGTTTAACCTTGCACCAAAAAGAATGCGCCAGCCACAATGCATGGTTTATATATGAACAATACAAGACTTGAAGCTCAACAATATAGCAAGCAAGTACTCATTAACGCAGGAATCATAAAAGAAAATTTTCTTTCTAAGTTGTATAAACAGGATCAAGCAAATGAACTTACCACTAAGTACGTATACCAGAACTTGTCAGATAATATTGAGGCAATTTGCACAAATCCTGTGATGTAGATGAGGTCATGTAGGTATCTGCAAAGCATGGCAACTAGATTAGTTTAGGCTTAGTAAGCAAGTCATATACTAAAGTCTGTTGAAATCTGAACATCCCACTGAACACATTGTGAACCTGAAAGTAAAAAACTGGAGAAACGAGTTCATGTTTCAAAGTGAGGGGACTCTTTATCAAATAAGAAAAGGATGTAGTGAAGCAACCACAGAGAGAGCAATTCACATCGAAGAGTTGAGAGATTTACAATCTTCCATGTCACTTGAGCAAAAGAAGAAACAATTTTCAAAACGTCTTTCCAATTTTCAAATAACATCAATGAAGACAGCAGTCAGTACATGAGTAAGACAAAATGGGAAAAGAAAAAAAGGAGCAACAGCATACTCGCAAACTCCTCCTGAACTCATATCAAATCCACCATCTTCTAGCTCTCCATCATCGGCAAAAATAGGTTTAGCCATATTAGCAAGTTGTTGATATGGAAGAAAGTAAGCAGCTGATGTCAGAACCAGCCCGATCCAATGCTTCCAAGTCAAAGAGGAGTGAAAAATAACCATCCTCACTACGATGTAGATAACCTGTACGATGGCAGTTGTAGTCCACAAAAGTCATGTTAATAAATGAAATTGATTCAGATTATCACACCACTGCATCAGAAATAGAGAGCTCAAGCTTCTACCTAGTTTTTGATGCTCTAAAATTGCATTGAGTAAGAACAAGACTTGGAGAAATGAAAAAAGCAAGATCAGAATGCTATGGGTTAAAAAATATAGACAATGCTTCATAAGGTTGCAATTAAGTAATAGGAGGATTAAGCAAGATGAAAAAGTGAACTGAAATACAGCAAGAAGCAAATTTGATGGTGGCTTTGCCTTACTGATCAGCTTTATATATTGTAGTGTATACTCCGCTGTTTTAATCGTAAAAACCACCTAGCCGCAGAGCAGCAATTACGTCCACAATCTGGCTACTGCCTAAACCCCAAAATGGAAAATCTTCTTTTATCTTTTCCCGACCACATGAAAATAGTCCATTTCTAAGGAGCCAATGATGCTTGATCTAAAGAAGAAAATTTTCTTCCAATGATGCCTGTGTTTATGAATCGTTGTCCCTCCCTTCCTAAAGTCTTCTAGTGGAAAATGGCCTGGGAAAAGGAAGTTCATACCAGTATGGATTTATGGTTTGGCTCGTGGCAAGGAAGAAGCATCAAGCTAAATTGTAGCTGAAGAATGGGGGGTTTGATGCAGGAGAGTTCTTGTTGTTTCTGTTATTCGAAGGAAACTTGTGAAAGTTTATTCTGCAGCAGTTCATTTTGTTTTGCTGTGATCCAGGGGGTTATGAGTACCATGAAGTTGAATTGCAGGAATGTTGCCTGGGATGCTTGGATACAGCGTTCATTAAGGTGGCCAATGGGAAGACTTCATCGTCCAAAAGGAAACGTGCTCTGCATGCTGTTGATTGTGGTTAGAAAGGAATCACCACGCTTTTAATGGTCTGTTGAGGAGTTTGGATGACATCAAAGCTGCTGTAATGCATAGAGTAAGATGTCTTACTATACGATAGTCAAAGATGAAATACATGAGTTGAGATCCGTATAGTTGGGAAACGTTTGGGGATGTAATTTTCCTGATTTTTAGGTTGTATATGTTAATTATTGAAGGCAACGCAGGTTTGTTTTAATAAAAAATAAATAAATAAACACTTTGAGCCAAAGAAAATAAGTGCTTGATAGCATGCCAAAATCTGGTATATTGGGTTGTAGAAGTTGTTGTATGACTTGCCAACTAATTCAACAGGTGTTGGACGCTATCTATGCATATCTATAGATCATATATTCTACAACAACAACTCTTTGCTTTCATCATGTTCTACATCTTTGCTTTTTAGAAATAGATTTAGAATGATGTTGTTGTTGTATACATTCTAAATCTATTCCTAAAAAGATCAATTTAAAATTTGATCACATGGCTTCTCATATTCCAGCTCTTTGCTTTCATCGTGTTCTACATCTTACTAATCAACAAATGGTAAAACATAAACCAAAGGTCATTACAGAATATTTAATCACGTCGTCACACTGCAACAGAAATGAAATGAAGAAAGTTCCTGCTGAAATCAAGCTGTCTGATCTACAGAAGCAAATTTCATTAAGCTATAAATTGTTGTTCGATATCCCATCAAACTATGGTGGATTTGGTTGCAAAAGTTACTGTGTAACTCACCCACAAAAAGAACAAGTTCGATGGCATCTGTGATCAAACGGTCCAAGGCATCCAGTGCTAACTATGCATACAATATTTTGATAAGATAACAACTGTCTAGTCACTTTTCTTCTATTCCCTTTGTTTTTACTTCCCTCCCTACCTCATTCTGATCAAAAGATAACACAAAAATCATCAAACATGAAACTCTATTTCAAGAAGCTAGAAGAAATAAGCAAGTGGGCACGGAATAGCAGAACACAAGTTACGACGTACACATCAAGCCACTGCATTGAAGCTAATATGTTAGGAAACAAAGCGAACACATTCGGGTCTCAAAACAAGTAGATACATAAATCAACAGAAACAGACGATGCATGAAAAAGAAGAAGAAGAAGAAGAAGAAGAGGTTTTTACATTGCAGGCGATGATGAGGCGCAGCAGCTTGGACATATGACGAGCATTCTCTTCCTTTCGCTTCTTAGCACCTTGGTTAGCCATTCAATCCTCCCCAAACCAACTCAGCACTTTTCTTTCCCTAAACCCTAGCGAAAAGCAATCAATTCAACCAAATTCAACAAGCATATCTGAAAATCAACAACTGAAATCTAAACAAGCAGCGATCATCAAATTTCAGTTCCTGGATCTTGAATGAAGATCAAATACGCAATTTCGACGAAGCTAGGGCTCGAATTCCTCGTCGACTAACAAACCCATTTGTTTCATTGATCGATGGTCGGCGAGTCGTTGGCGAGGAGGCAGAAAGTTAGTTACCTGGAGGTGAATCGGTGACAGAGGGTGATCGAGCGGCGGCGGCGGTGGCGGAGACGTCGAGGGGGCGGCAGTTGGTTGTTGGTATTGAGAAATTGCAGTCAGACGTCCGAAGATGAGTGGACTGTCGATGACTGCGTCGGGCCAGCCCATGGTAATGGACCAATGAGCCCAGTAACTATGGCTTGATAACTTTACCCATAAACTATGGCTATTATTTGTTCTAGCCCCATATAATCCTCAGGGCAAGTCCAAGAAAATAAGACTTTTTTTATATAAATAACAATAATTTGAATATAAATAGTATAAAAGTATTAAAATTTAGTTTTCATTATCCAATGAGATTATGTTAAATTTTAGTCTTTTACAGTTTTTCCTCCATTTTCCCTTCCAATGCAGGCTTGTTGGCAAATGGTGCCACTCAGCCCACTCTTTTCTTCTCTTCCCTTCAAAATTATGCCGATATGACAAATTTGATATTATTATTTTTATTGTTTAATTTAACAATAAAAATAACAAAAAATAAATTTTAATAATAGAATTATTATGGACTGAAGTCCAAAAATGATGGACAATGGTTATAATATGGATTTGGTAATCCCTATGTCTCTTGCACTAAACTTACCCTCAGTTTTTTTTTTTTTTTTTTGGTGGTTAACAGGTCTATTCTAATCCCACTAATCTCAAAATCCATGTTGGCCACATTCGTTAACTTCGGTCAAAGCTTTACCCGATGCTGGTGGGGGACGCCTTTTCAGTGTCCGGAGGATTAGTCGAGGTGCGCGCGATGTCACGGGGTTAGAGTTTTGCAACCCGTGCGGCACCCAAGTTACTCACACCTTCACTGGAGTTCAGCCTAACTCGTCACTCCAAAGTGATTCTTGAGAACGCAAGAGAGCTTTGAGCTTGGAAACAAGCTTTGTA
>JAOVYX010000316.1:0-13772 GCA_035668315.1 Drosera spatulata
TTCCAAGACAAAAAGACACTAAAAATATAATTTAGACAATACAAAAGGAATAAAACAAACGTTTAGAATAAAGAAATAATGTGTGTTTTCATACACATCAAGTGTCGTCGTTGTTGAGTAGGCATAGGCCGTGGCCTAGATCTTGGAGACAATGATAGTTCGAATCCACGGGTGCTAGACCTATGAGACCTAGAGATTGAAGAGCAGAGGAGACGGATCAAGGATCTTAAGCGTCAACTAGGAGAGGTGAGATTAAGTGCTCGATCTGACAATGAACAAGAGGAATCAGAGTCGACATCCAATGACGGAGAAGATACGGACGTCAATCCGTTTTGTAGAGTCGCACGTTAGCCACATGGGGCTGGTCGACATGCCCCTTCTCAGAATATTGGCCAGAAGATCGAGATTTCTGAATTCGAGGGGAAGTCCATCTTGATGAATTTATTGATTGGCTAAATACTATATACGAGTCTTTGATATTAAAGACTTGATGGAAGATCAGAAGGTCAAGGTGGTCGCTATGAAACTACGCAAGCACGTTTGGATTGGGAACATGTCAAGCGTGACTGTGTTAGGGAAAGTAAGGCCAAGGTTCAAAATTGGGAGAAGATGAAGAAATTGCTTCGAAAAAAGTTTCCTCCGGTTCACTAGCGGAAGAAGGTATTCTTTGAGAATCACAGCATTAGGAAGGGGGTATGTCGGTCAAAGAATGTACCAATGAGTTTGATCGATTACAAATGTGATGTGACATAGAAGAAGAGGAAGAGCAGAAAATTGCTCGCTATTTAGGCGGCCTACTGACAGATATTTCTGATGTTATGCACTTGCAACAGTATTGGACCTATGAAGATGTGTGTAGGTTGGATTTGAAGGTAGAGAAGCAGAACAAGAGAAAAGGCTGAAGTTTGAGATTTCATAATCATCCTGTACGTGCAAATTTTGAAGGAAAACCTGGGAGTTCTTCTACGATATCTGTTACGCCAGCTGCTACTAAGAGTGCTGGGAGTTCGAAGGCAGTGTCTAAAATTAGACAGAGTAGCGGGTTGGCAAAGGGCAAAGCAGCTCCTAAACGATGTTTCAAGTGCCAAGGAATCTGGCACTTTGTAGCTGATTGTCCCAATCAACAAGTTGTGATATTTGTTGAGGTAGCTTCTAACCTCTTTTTGGTGAACCTATTGAAGAACAACCTGACGATGTAGATAACCATGGGTCGGAGGATATGGAATTGTGTGTGCAGATTCTGAAGAATCTTTAGTCATTCGACGAGCGTTGAATGTTACAATGACTTCATATGAATCCTGGTTGCGAAGTAATATTTTCCATACTCGGTGCACTAGTGACGAGAAAGTTGCAACATGATTATTGATGGCGATAGTTACGAGAATGTCATTTCAATGACCATGGTAGAGAAGTTGGCACTTAAGATAGAGGATCATCCGCAACCATACCGCTTGTCATGGCTGAAAAAGGGCAATGATGTAAAGGTCACAAAGAGGTGCTTGGTTCGGTTCAGTATTGGCAACAAATATACGGATGAGGCCTGGAGCGATGTCCTCCCTATGGATGCTTGTCATATTTCGTTAGGCAGGCCTTGGCAGTTTGAACACACGAACGAAGCATGATGATTCCGAAACACTTACACCTTCGTGAAGAATGGTGTAACCATCACACTCGGTTTGACATATTGGCGCAACAAGCCCAAAAACAAAATATTGTCACGATCAATGTTGCTAGAGGAAGTGTCAAACGTGATGGAGCTCTATGCGTGTGTCATTTTAGAGTGAAATGCTAATGTTTTGGATATTCCAACGCAAGATTTGTCACTGTTGGAGGAGTTTGCAGATGTGGTAAGAGAAGAGCTACCGGCAGGACTGCCACCGATGCGTGATACTCAACACTGCATTGATTACATACCAGGAGTTAGTATTCGTAACAAACCAACCTGCAGAATGATCCCGAACAAGCATGAGGAACTTTAGAGGCAGGTACGGGAGTTGATGGAGAAGGGTCTGATTTGAGAGAGTATGAGTCCGTGTACAGTTTCCGCTTTAATGGTTTTAAAGAAAGATGGGATGTGAAGAATGTTCATTGATAGCCGAGCAGTCAATAACATCACCATCAACTACAGGTTATCGATTCCTCGATTCTATGATCTTATTGATCAGTTGCATGGAGCTGTGGTCTTTTCGAAGATCCACTTGCGCAGCGGGTGTTCAGAATGCGGATTAGAGATGAGTGGAAGATGACGTTCAAAACAAGAGATGGTTTTATGAATGGATGGTGATGCATTTCGGCCTTTCTAATGTGCCGAGCACATTCATGGGGGTTAATGAACCATGGGGGTTAATGTGCATTTTTGTGTACAATGAATTAGTCAAGCAGCATTTATCGCATTTGAGTGAGATTTTTGCGGTTCTGCGACAACAACAGCTTTATGCCAACGTCAAGAAGTGTCACTTCTTGACCAGTAGCGTAGGCTTCTTAGGTTATGTAGTTTCGCAGGATGACATTCAGATGGATGTGGCTAAAGTTGAAGCTATTAGAAACTGGGAGACGCCAAAGAACATGCATAATATACGCAGTTTTCATGGACTGACATCGCTATATCATCGATTTATTCAACATTTTAGCACCATTATCGCTTCGTTAACTGACTTTTTGAAGGGAAACAGATTTGTGTGCACGCCAAAAGTAGAAGCAACATTCCAGTTGTTGAAACAAAAGGTAACAAAGGCTCAAGTTTTAGGGAGCATTTTGATTGTAGGAATGACTTTGGAAAGAAATGGAATCAACAATTGCTTGTAATGAGGATCAGAATGGAATCAGCGATTCAATACTTTTTCTTCTGTTTGGTTCGTTCCGTCGGAATGTGAATAAAATTAATTATGGTTATATACGAAGAACTAAATTTAATTCTTAAGTAAAATATTGTCAAATTAAAAAATACACTATGATATAGTCCGAATACACTTTTCACATTAGATATGTCTAATTTTGTTTGGGTGAGTTTTTTCTTAAGAAATTCGTCTATATTTATCTAAGTTGTATAAATAAAATAAATTCAAACTTATTTCCTTATTAAATACCTTAACTAAAAATAAAAAATAGTAAAAATAAAAAAAGTATTCCATTTCGACCGGAATGGACGAATCCGGCCATTGAATGCCGGAATCAAAATGGGACTTGGGCATCGTAATACCCCAAAGAAATGCTTAAATGGTTTGATAGTATTACCTATACCAACAAGGTGCGCCTTTCTTTTCGATAGCCCATCACTTTAGAACGTCGTAGTTAAACGTGCTTAACGTCGAGTATTGTTGGGAAAGGTGACCTCCTGGGAAGTTTCCCAGGGCGTGCGCGAGTGAGGCCAAAGCGCACTGAAAAAACTAGTGTTGGTCTATGGGGTCAGTTATCAGCCTGGCGACCGGTCCTTGGTGACTATCCGATAGCAAGGATTTGGCCGGGGCGTTATAGTATGGTATCAGAGCAACCCTGCGACCGCGTGCTGGACCTGTGGACAAGAGGTCCAGATCAGCCCCTAACGGGGGAAGGTTCTGGGGCTGTGTGTCGTGCTTGAAGTTACAATGAGGACGTTGCGTTCTTTAAGTGGGGGTGTATGTAATACACCAAAAAAATGCTTAAATGATTTGATAGTACTATCTATACCAACAAGGTGCACCTTCCTTTTCGGTACCCCATCACTTTAGAACTCCGTAGTTAAGCGTGCTTAACGTGGAGTAATGCTGGGATGGGTGACGTCCTGGGAAGTTTCCCAAGGCGTATACTAGTGTTGGTATGTGTGACCAGTTGTCAACCTAGCGAGCGGTTTTTGGTGACTATCCGGTAGCAAGGATTTGGCCAGGACGTTATAGGCATGGAATTGAATCCTAACAGAATAGCCCATTCCGGGTGATAGATTAACCAAACATGATTTTGTCCATTCACCCAGAATGGGCAATTCCATTCCGTCCATGATTCCCACATACCAAACGAGGTGTTAGTGCTTCCAGACTATAGCAAGGATTTGGCCAGGACGTTATAGGCATGGAATTGAATCCTAACAAAATAGCCCATTCCGGGTGATAGATTAACCAAACATGATTTTATCCATTCACCCAGAATGGGCAATTCCATTCCGTCCATGATTCCCACATACCAAACGGGGTGTTAGTGCTTCCAGACCATAGCAAGTTTGTTTTCGAGGTGCATTGTGATGCGTCTGGCGTTGGGATTGGCGATGTACTGAGCCAGAAGAATAAGCCATTTGCATTCTTTGGCGAGAAGCTGAAAGAGACAAGGCGTAAATGCTCTACTTATGATAAGGAGCTTTATGTCATCGTGAGGAGTGTCGAGCATTGCCGACACTATCTCATCTTGAGAGAATTGTTCTGTTTTCTGATCACAAAGTGCTAAAGTATATTAGTGGGCAGCACAATCTGAATCATAGGCATGCCAATTGGGTTATGTTTCTACAATCCTACAGGTTTGTTATCAAGCACAAGGCAGGTACTTTGAACAAGGTCGCAAATGCCATGAGCAGGAAGCAGCCATTGTTGTCGATGATGTAGCCTCAAGCTCTGGGCTTCGATTCATTTAAACAGTTGTATGAGACTGATTCAAGTTTTGGGGAGATTTGGAAGAGTAGCTCAACTCAGTTCAAGGATTTCGTCACACATTACGGATTCATGTTCAAGGGGAATCAGGTTTGCATTCCAGATTATTCTATGAGAGCCTTGATTGTTGAAGAGCAGCATGCTAGAGGATTAGCTGGTCACTTTGGAGTTGATAAGACGATGGCGCTGGTGTGTGAGAATTTCTATTGGCCACGTATGGAGCGAGATATCATGAGGCTTGTTGATCGCTGTCGAAATTGTCATGTAGCGAAGACCAAAGGCAGTAATGCAAGACTGTATTTGCCTCTTCCTGTACCCGAGGCTCCTTGGGAAGACGTCAGCCTGGATTTCATTCTAGGATTGCCTAGAACATAGCAGGGAAGGATTCGATTATGGTAATAGTGGATCGCTTTTCAAATATGACATATTTCATATGGCGACTAACAAGACATATGATGCTTCACAGGTAGCTTGTCTATTCTTCCATGAGATTGTGAAGCTGCATGGCATGCCAAAGTCCATCACTTTTGATCGAGATACGAAGTTCGTGAATCATTTTTGGCGTACCCTACGAAGGTTGATGGGTACAAAGCTTGAACTTACTTCCTCACATCATCCTTAGATGAATGGCCAAACAAAGATCGTTAATAGGAGCCTTGGTAATTTGTTGTGGAGTTTGATTGGTGATAGTTCGAGGCACTAGGATCTTGGACTAGCACAGGCAAAATTTGCTTACAGTTGGTCAGTTAATCGTACCACTAGGAAGAGTCCATTTAGGATTGTGTATGGCCGTTTGTCGTTGGCATTGTTGGACTTGAACCCGTAACAGATAAGCAAGCAATTCAGTTTACAAGCTGATGAGCATGCCAAGAAGATCAAAGAAGTTCATTTCCAAGTTCAGCCCCAGATCAACCAGCAAATTCAAAAGTATAAGCAACAGGTGAATCCGCGTGTTGTGATTATGTCAGCGAGAAGATCAAAATGTCAATTTTTAGCGTATTCATTAAGGAAAAAGCAAACACCCTTAATTGAATGACTTCATTAGTTACTCCTTCAGGTTTTATGTTCTCACAAACTAACCTAAAATGGTATGGGTTCTCTTGAGCAAAGAACGATTTCCAATTGGGCGTCCTGGGAAGCTTCACCCTAGAGGTGATGGACGATTCAGAATCGCGAAGCGAATTAATGATAATGCATACAAGGTTTGATTTATCGGGTAGCTACACTGTGTTTACAGCGTTCAATCTCGCAGATTTGTCTCCATACCATTCGATGGTGAGGAGGAGCTGGAAACATCGGACGTGGACAAAACATATTCAATAGAAAATCTTCTCCTAGCCGTGGAGGATGATGCACACACTACAAAAAACCAACGTTTTAGAGACTAGCTTTTTTTGTGTCGTCGCTAATTAGCAACAGAACAAGTGATTTTGGTCACAAAATAAATTTGGCGAAGGAAAATAGTATCCGACGCTACTTAACGACAACGTAGTCGTAAATCAAAGACAATAAACCATAATTCGTCACAAAGTTATAATTATACCCCCAAATCAGTTCCCCATTTTTACAACCTCCTAAATTTCAAACCCAAAATCCTTCTTCACCGTCGTTCGTGGTTTGCCGCCGTCCGTGGGTCATCGCCATCAGGGCCGTAGGGTACCGTCGTCGTTCGTGCCGTGGGTCGTCGCCGTCGTCCGTGCCGTGGGTGTCTCCGCCGCTCCACTCCTTCAAATCCTTCGCCTCCACCGTCCTTCGACTTCACCACCGTTCGGGTTGCCGCCATGCCGTGGGTCACCGGAGTCGTGCCACTCCTTCAAATCCACCCGTCTCGGCCACGACACTCCTTCAAATCCACAACCACCACGCTTAACAATTGTGAATTTCTGAAACTTTGATTTCTACTCTCCTTGATTTTTCGTTAGATTTGGTTAATTTTCTATAATTATTGTAGGTTGATTATTGGTTTGACGGATGGTTTGATGAATGTGATTATTGGGTTACTGGTTGTTGAATCTGGGATGATTGGGTCATGATTGTTGGATGTGGGATGATTGGGTTGATGGTTGTTGGCTGTGGTTGATTTAGATTATTTTTTTCTAAGACTATAGAGTGTATGGTTTATGTAAAAACAAAAAAGATTAGATTTATGATTGAATGAGGTTATTGGGTTGATGGTTTGTTGGATGTGGGATGTGGGATAATTGGTTGATGGTTGTTGGATATTGTTGATTTGGCTTTATTTAATATAAAAATTTAGGGTCTATGTACAAAAAAATTTTGTGAACGATGTAATAAAAATGGGATTGGATTTATGTTTGAATGGTTTATGGGATTGATAGTTGTTAAATGTTGGATGTGGATGTGGGATGATTAGGTTGATGGTTGTTACATATGGTTCTAAATTTATGATTTTATGTACATAAAACTAAGGGTTTTGATCTAAATGTTGGGTTGATTGGTTGTTTATGATATATCATAATTAGTGTATGAGGTTCTCTAAATCATTATAAGTTTCTATCTGTTTTATTTTTCACTTGTAGATGTCACGACGAGATTTTGGGAGGGGTAGGGTGATACTAATCATTCACAAAGGGCTGCAGGTAAATTTCATAAGTTCTATTTTCCTTCTTTGATTTTTTGCTCATCTTGTAGATGTCAAATATATGCAAATTTCTTAAGGTGTTCAATATATATTCTTAAAAATAAATATATGTAAGAGACCGATGATTCACCCCCTATCAGACGACGCCATGGGAGAGGAAGGGGTAATTTTCACAAGATCGGACTTGAGCAGGAGATAGAGGATGTGTATATCAACGAGGAGATACCAATGCCTACTTATCGACGAGTGCCTCACGATAGAGGGACCATCACCATATAGGAGCCTATTCCCAGAGGAGAGGTTTCTCGTTGATCGTCTGCTCCATCAGCACCTCCACGACGAGATTCAGCGTCGCCATCACCGATTCCTCCTTCAGCTGCTTTACCACCAGTGCCTTCTTCTTATAGCTCATCATCCCCATCAGCAGCAGGGACTGATGATGAGTATACAAGTGGATATCGTCTGGGGCTTACATTGGACCCCGATGGCGGCTCTTGGTATGTATTTTTTTTTTTCATTCAACCTTTAATAATATTCCTATGTTCAGTTTAAAATTCAATTTCTCTCCAATAAATGATGACGGTGTGTTCTTTGTGATTTTTCAGGTTTCATGATCACTCCGTGGTATCTCATGTCACAAAGTCGTTCGAGAGCTATTATGCTGGCCAGTGGACATGCTGGACCAACATTCCTAAATGGGCGAGGGATAAGATGTGGGGGGTACTTCAGGGTAAGATCTAAAATTATAGAAATCTATTTAATTAGTTTTTATATATTTGTAATTATTATCATTAACCATAATCGTTTATTAATTGCTTCTACGGAGTTGTAGGAGTTATACCGTTGGAAAAAAGAGCACACTGATCTTGTCATGGCCATGTGGAGGGCAAAGATGATCGATCGAGTTCGTAACAGTGTGCACAAATTGAAGCGAGCTGTACAAAAGGAGAAGAAGGTCCTCTGGTGCAATAACGAGACAGAGGAAGCTCTTAAGGTGCTGTGGAAGTCGCAATAGTTTCAAGTCCGATCTCAGCGTGCTCAAGAGAACAGGAACAAAGCTGAGGCGAAGCATTCGCAGGGATTGGTCTCTACGGTCAATGTCGCCTTGAAGATGGTAAGTAACTTGTTTAACTATGCAAAATCAATTGTGTTTAAATTTATTTCTTTAGTTCTATCGCCAATTGGAATGAATGCCCATTCTGTGGTCTATATCTTATTGATTATTGTTTGCAGGAAAAGAAGTTGAAGAGAAAACCGAAGAAAATTGAGATTTTCAAGAAGACACACATGAAGAAGGGCGACGAGCCTGGCGAGGTGGTGTGGTGTGACGAGAGAACGAAGGAGACGGCAATAAGTTTACTGTTTTGCAAAATCAATTGTAGCTCCTGTCTATTTCTTTTTTTTCTTTTTTTGTTAATGACTAATTGAATTAATTTTATTTTAGGCTCAATACTCCGCACTAGAGAGGAGGTCATCGATCGATTGTTTTCAGAGACGCAGCCTGGTACGGGGCTGACCAAGGAGGAGATCAACGACGCGTACCTCCAGGCGGCTGGCTGCAAGAAAGGGCGCATCTACGGTCTTGGGTCCGCCAGTTCCATGTACTACTCGAAGGACACACTATCCTCGATCGATCCACGTGAATTCGCCTAATTGAAGAAGAGCAATATGGTATTACCAGCACGCATTGATGAGCTCACCTAGTTGGTCTAACGACTCTGGCAGCAATATCAGTCCGATAGCAACCCACTTGATCGGCCTCCTCACCATCCTCGGGATCCACCATCTCCCCTCGACGCCGTCGAACAGATCACTGTATTTTAGGTTTTATTGTTGGAATATTATATGTTGGAATTTTTAATTATTCGGATAATAGAGATGTGTAACCTATTTAAATACGATTTAAATGTCGTTGCTAGATCTTTCTTCATATTCAATGCTGATATGGACACAAAATATGCATTTTGCTTGTTTGGTTGTATGTATATAGCGGGCAAGCTTGATTTTCAGCATAAAATTTCTCCCTAACATTCTAATTTTGCGACCGAAACGGTGTTTCTGTCGCTAATTACCGACTCCATCCGTCGCTGATTTCACAATCCATGAAATAAAAGTTTGCGACGGATTGCACCAGTTTCCATCGTAAATTAGCGACAGACACCGCATTCCTTCGCTAACCATCTTTTCAGGAAGCTTGCGACCGACTGATGTTCCGTCGCTAATTAGAGACGGATATTCAATTGTCTATCGCAGAATCCAATTGTGACTAGACTATTAGCGACAGCCTGTTCTCGTCGCAAGTCCATCGCAACATCTTGTTTGCAACGGAATTAGCGACGAATACGCCTGTCGCTAATAGATTAAATTTTTGTAGTGACAGGCAGATCCTCATGGTCACGAAATCTGGCTTAAAACGCATTGCAAGGTCGGTTGGATGTGTTTTTAGCGTTGTAATGTTTTTGAAATAAGTTAGTATGTTGTTAGGGTAGTTTCATAATTTTTGAAGGGAGGATATTAAGCTTATTGAGTTATTCATTTGTTTATATTTAATTGTTTCTCTAGACTCTTTGTATTCAGTTTTTATGTTTGGAATTGGAAAAATAATAGGAAGCCCTCTTTGAGGAAGAATGCATGTGGCGTTAATCTATCCGATTATCTCTTTCAATCACAATCTCCTTAGGTTTTTTACATCAAATCACTTTTGATATATTTTATTAATATATCAAGTAGTTGGAACCCAATCTTAGGTAAACTATATTAAAATATCCAAATCAGTTTTTTCTCATACTTCACTCCCCATTATGTTTCACTCCCCTAAAAAGGATTGCTAATGAATTGATTTTTATTTAGATTTTTGTTGTTAATGGGAAGTTTAATGTAAAATGAAATGAAGAGGGAGAGTTGAACGTAGTAAAAAATGAACGAGGGAGTAAATGATAATTTGAAACACAATGGGAGAATGAAAAATAAGTTCCCAAAAATCTTTAGGTTTAAGTAGATATATAGATATATCAACATAGATTAAGATCAATTGTTTACAGCTAAGTATGAGATGTAGCATTAAAACCGAAATCTTTTAGTCAATATTTGAACCAAAAAATATAACCTTCTAATCAACCAGTTCAAGTATGAAATGTTACAACGGCCCAGGCAAACAAGTCTATCAGGTGAGAAACAATTTGGCAGCCACCCGCCGTTATCCTCCCACTTCTTTAACTATGAACTCACTGACCACCGTCTGCGCCGCCGCCGTCTGTTCGATCCCAACCACCACCCTCCACGGCGGCGCCGGACCCAAAATACTTATCTCAATCACACCCACCAAATCTGTATCCTGTCGCTCACTCTTCTTCTTCGCATTCGCAGCACCCAACAAGAAGAAGAACTCTTCTCTTCCCATTTCAACTCGTCTTGCTGCTGCTGGGAAGGGGAGAAGAAGCCGCGAGGCATGGGAGGAGAGGGAGCTGATAGAAGAATCGGCTGAAGATGTGGATGAAGATGATGATGTAATTCTGGATGACGAAGAAGAATTCGAAGAAGGTAAAGGGTTTTGCCTCTATTTGGACTTCATTTCCACTTGCTAGTGAAGAAAAAGAGGAAGAGATAAGTTGGAGATTTGTGTCACATTGTCATGTTATCATCTGCATTTTGTCAATTTTTCTGAGGGTTGGGAAATTCGCATATTCTGTGACAGTCAGTCCTTCCAGTTCCTGGACAAGAATTAATTGGAGCCCAAATAGAATCCTTGTAGAAACTTGCCTTCATTATTTTCTTAGTTATTCCCTACCTAAGGCATCGGAAACAGTCTGTGTTGCGTAGCAACAGATATAAGACATTGTAAATTTCACCCATCCCAACCCTGTCCATTAACATTTTTTTATTGTTATAGATGATAATTGCACAACATTGTGACTTATGAAAGAAAGAACTTTCATTCTTCTATGCTATGAACCCATGAAATCATGTTTCATATGATTCTCTCGTCTAACAACCGTTGAAGCCATCATGTCATTAATGTTGATTATTAGAACAGGATTATGACAGTGATATTTTAACTTAGGCTTTTAGTCCGATGATGATATCATCATTCATAAATTTTGCACAAAGCTTCAAAAGTTGAAGTATTGAAAGTGTGATCTTATAATCAACCACACAACTTAGTAAAAATTAGTAAAATAAATAAAAGTGAGGGAAATGACTAAAAGGGTTGTCGATCGTCTTAAGAAGAAGGGGCTAAAGGCCCTGCAGCCGATTTGCTGTGGGCTGAAGGAACTCTAGCCAGTTTGGTTTCGAGTAAGAGATGGTCTTGTCAAAAGTCTTCTGAAAATTTGCGGGTAGTGAAATCAGTCTGGTTCGTACACATTGCTCTAGACTACACGAGTTTAGGTAAAGATGTCAAGATTGTTGTAAGACGTACATTCAATTGAGTGACATAAAGCAAAATAGTAAAAGGAATGACAATCTCAAAGCTGTATTATAAGGATGCTAAAGGGAGAATAGATATTTCGAAGTGGTTAGGAAGTGAGCAAAGCTCGAATCAAGTTCGTTATTGAAAATTGTGTATTAAGGACGCTGTAATATGTGACAATTATAAATGATGAAGATGAATCACGACTTGGATCCACTTGTAATACTTTTGGCAGATGAATTATTTGATGATGAGGATGAGTTTGAGACTGAAGATGAAGAAGTTGCTGTAAGCATTGTTTTCATAAGTAATGTCGACATCTCGTGTATCAAAAGTTGACTTATACTTGCCTTGCTTACTTTCCCCTTCTTTTCTCATCATTTAGGTGGGTGATGGTGCAGCAGGGGGTGGTATTAAACTTGCGGGAACGTGGTGGGATAAGGAGGCATTAGCAATAGCTGAAGAACTTTGCAATTCGTTGGATGGAGGCGTACAGATATATGCCTTCAGGACCTTTAAGAATGGGTACATTCAATTGCGGATTGAGAAGCTGTCAGCTGAGTATGCTCTTCCTGAATTTTCCTTATTTCAATGAGTCTTGATGCTGACATCTATTAAGCTGCATCAATCTTGTAATTTGATGTCTAATAACAACTGAACAAGTGAATCTATGAATATATTCTGCACAATCAACTGACTTGACCGATTAATCTAATTATTCACAGGTTTGAATGGCTGGTTCAGCTAATTATCTTCCAGTTTTCCCAAGTTATAGCTTATTCTATACAGATACAGACTGCGTGTCTGCAAATAAGGCGCGTGCTATATGACCAGTGGAATTGTGTTATGTTTCACAATTACATAGAGGTCTACAACATACTCAGGTTAGACCAGTCGCATTAGATTATGCAAAAGAGAGATTATGTAAATGAGAAAAAGTAGTGTAGTGATGTAGGAAAAAGTAGAAAAGTAGTTACAAAAAAGTGTTTAGGAATGTCTACAAACTATAAAGTTGTACTGCGTGGCAGAGACTGTCGTCAAAGTTATGGTATTACTATATTGAACTATATTTTTATTGGTCAATTTATTATGGCATTATCGGTCACTTTTGTTTTGAACATAATTTTAATGTACTATCGTCAATAACTGACTGCAGCAGTGCATTGACTGTTTCTTAAGCATAAACCACATGCGAAAAGGATGATGAAGCTTAATGATCATGTAAGAATTGTTGCTCCAAGAAGCAATCTCTTATGGAGTGAACATAGCGAGCACAGCGAGCGATCACCCGACTATAAGGAGAGAAGACCGGAGAAAAGATTCTTTAAACAACTCTTCGTAGGTCGAACCGACTACAAATGGTCACTCAACCATTCATATGTTTAATGGTGAAGATTTTAATGATATAAGTTAATTCATTATCAAATAAACTAACACGAAACAAAAAGGTGAATGATGTAAATCAATAGGAAGTTGGCATATGGATGCAACAAAAAAGCTTCATTGTCAAATAAACTAATGAAAAGTAGACGTCTGGATGACTTAAATCAATAGGGAGTTGACACGTGGATGATCAAAAAAATTTTTTTCTTACATTAGCATTATATACTTATTATAATGAAAAGTGAAAAATAGAGTAAAAATATAGATTTTGAAGTACAGATTCTGACACGAGTGCTCTTAGAGATTAGTTATGCAGGTTGGCTGTCCAAAAAATCTAAGCAAATGTTAATTACAGTTCTTGACGTTTCGGGCTTCTAAGAGAGTTGGGTGGAGAAAATGTTAGCTCGGTCTTCTTTTAACTAAGCGCTTATTTTGAGTCTTTTTAATATCCGAATTTTGGTTGCCTTTTGTTGACAATGATTTGGATTTCATACCTCATCTAATCCACAGGTCTTACTCTCCCGATATAAACGATATTGAAGCTTTTTCAATTGCATATAGAGTGAGGTTGGATGAGGCTGAGCTGACCAATTCTATACCGGATTATATATCTCTTGAGGTATTTGGTTTCTATTTCTGCACTATCACAATATTGGATATTCTCACCCCTTGTGTCACGTATCTTGTGAACCACTCAACCTAGTGGGAGTATGTAAAGCAAAGTCCATAAAATTTGTGGGCAAGTCACGACTAGTGTTCCTTGAGG
>JAOVYX010000317.1:0-13770 GCA_035668315.1 Drosera spatulata
AACCACATTTTGATCATACTGTGATATTTCCTAAGTTTTCGTGGGTTTGACGATTATTTTGGGGCACTTCTATCATCAATTCAACTCCATTGAAGGGAAAGGAAGATCCAGGAAGATTTCGGAACGTCCTTCATCATCTCATTAGTGGAGATCATCCTTGGTTATCTCTTTCCTTAGTGTTTTGTGCTAGAATTTGATGATGGCTTGTATGCACATGAGGTGTTTGATGTATTGCCTTTGCCTTCGAATCATGAGTTAAACCCTCGATGGGGTTGTGATTTAGTTATAATAGTGTTGTGATCATTTTCATGTCTTAATTTTGTTGTTCATGCATTGTTATGGTTGTGTTTGTTGTTGAATTTAGTGCTTCACTTGATTGATCACCTTGCATTGATCTCGTTGTTTGCATTGATTCCAAGAGGATAGGTGTAAACGTGACTTAGGCAACCCTCACCTAGAGTTGAATGCAAGGTCGAGAGATGGCTTGCATGACCCTCGTAGTTATTTAGGGGAACCAACGCGCACATCATTTGCTAGGTACGTTCACCTCTCGTAGAGATGCGTGACGTCTAGTGAGATTTATCTTAGAGACTAACGTATAGCTTTGGGATCCTCAACTAACAACCTAGAGACCTAGAGAACAACTAGATTAGAGTAAACGGAGTGATCACACACTAGGATAACGAAGTCGTAACCCTATCCCTACTTCCATATCACTTGACGTCTAGTTTAGCGCTTAGCCTAGTTTCTTCATTTCCTAGTTTCCTTAGCTTAAAACCTCACTCGATTATTTAGTTTGACCCGCTTAGGACTATGTTGTTGATCGCTAGGAACCTATTGCCTCGTGGAATGATACTCTTACTCTCCTTTATTACTTGATAAACGACACGTTCAGTTGCGTACTTGCGACAAAGTAAATGCTTAACAATTTTTTTGTGTCATTCCCAGGGATCTAGAATTTCTACCATTGGCGTAGCTAGTTCTTGTGTGTTCAAACATCTCTTTTTATTTTATTTTTATCCTTAGTCTCTATCTTGTCTTGTTGTGTTGTTGAGGGTGTTCGTTGTTGTGATTGTAGGTCCTTTGCTCGTGCATGGGTAGACGTTCAACCGGTAATCTTGAACCCTTTGATCCGAAACTTGAACGTACACTCCGGAGGTAACGAAGGCAACAACAAGCATTCGCTCGATGATTCAACATGGACATGAACTAAGTGCCACCTTTTGCGGGTGATGATCACCCGGTCAATGTCCAAAATCCTCCAAACATACAAGCTCAAATAGATGCGACGGTTCAAGCGACGGTTCAAGCCGCCTTTGCGGCCGCCAACAAAGGTGGTATTGTGGTGCGCCCGATGCAAGACCAAGCTATGTCACGTGTGTTGGAGGAATATAGCGTCATCCTTTCTCCCACAATAGATGATGTGTATGAAAACACACATCATTTCTTTATTCTAAACGTTTGTTTTATTCCTTTTATATTGTCTAAATTACATTTTTAGTGTCTTTTTGTCTTGGAATGTTGGTACTGCTATGCTTTCATGTTTTTGGCAGATTGGCTTGAAATTTGGAGCAAAAATGAAGAAGGATAAAGAAAATGACAAGTCATAAGCTCAAAAAGCTGCATTTCACGATTCATCGTCGTTTCACGTACTTCGAGAGTTTATACGGCAGCGTTTCACAGCATTTAGCAAGATTAGTATGTTTACATGTGATGTATAAGTTTCTAGAATTTTTGGACGTCGTACTATTTTGTAGTTTTGGTTTTAAGGTTTACTGCACCTCTGTCGCTGGCACGACCACTGTGTCGCGGGCATATAGTGTGTCGCGGGCACGATGCCCATTTGTCACAGGCACGACGGTGGTTTTTCAGCGATTTCCAGATTTTTATCTGTTGTGGACGCGACAGGTATGGTTGCGATGTGTTTCCAGATGCAAAATAATAAGTTTCAGCCGTCGGATCGATCTGGTTGCAAGCCCTCGCCTATAAATACGTCTCCTAGGGTTATTCTAAGTAGAACACAGAGACGCTCAGGGAGGCAGAGACGATCGAGAGGACGAGAGACGCCAGAAAGGCGGGTTTGGAAGAGGGTTGACGAAGTCTTGATCTGCAACGCATAGGAACCATTGGACTTTGATTTGGAACGCTACGTGCACTATAAAACACTTGTTCTTGAGTTGTCAAACTGATCAGATTGATTGTTTACGTTGCTTTGCTTAATTCCATGTTTTATTCCATGATTATGTGTGAGTAGATCGATAGTAAGAATGTGTTGATGAGTTTTGAAGTCATTAGATCATGAGATGTTGAGTATTTAATACAAACCTGAGGTGCTTAATGAAGGATTGATGCATGAAACCTATTAGCATTGTCATATAACTTGTGTTTATTAGACTGATCACCTAAAATACATAGGTTAAGCTATAATCGTGCTAAGTGATTTTGTTAGTAGCTAATTTATATAATATGATTTAAGCTAATTGTCATATACAATCAATGGTTTCATATGCATGTAACATGATTAGTTTAAGCTAATTGCTATGATTGTTATGAATGTTAAGTTACGTGTTATGATTCAATTCTTTTGTTCAAATCATGTTTGAGCTAATTGAAATGATTTAGATCTCTTGAGTTAGTTTAACTATCCGAGCTAGCTAGAAGTTAGAAGCTAAGGAACGTAATGAATTAAGCCAAAATTCATTACAGGCATTCCATGTTAATCATTACATCTATAATTCAGGAACATCCATGATTGATCTAGGTGATTCAAAATGATTCAACCATCGTCCCTACATTTCTCTCAACTCAAGAAAACTTCTCTATCTCTCAACTTTATATTTGTTTGTGTTTTTGCTAGTTAGTTTATTTTTAAGTAGATTTTTACAACAAACAAACCGCCCCCCCCCCCCCCAAACCTTAGTTTTCATATTTATAATAGTTCTTTATCGTGAATAAAGAAAGATAAACAATATTGCGACCGTCCTTGTGGGTTCGATCCTTACTTCCACTACTGTATTAATTTTATATTCTTAGAGTGAAAGTGAGTGTATATAAATTCTAATTATACGTGCCTACGACAGCACGCATCAATAGAAGCGAGGAATTTTGAGCTCAACTATCCCTTATAAACATGATTCAATCGGATCAATTCACCGGTTTTCCCCATGAGTTCCCGAACAACCACTTGGCACGTTTCCTAACGAAGGCGAACACCGTGAAGGCGAATGGGGTGAGTGAAGAAGCCATACGCCTACACCTCTTCCCTTTATCTCCTTCCTATCGGCTTCTATCACCACATGGGGAGAGCTTGCGCAAAAGTTCCTTGCAAATTTCTTCTCGCCCACAAAGTCTGCCAAGCTAAGAAGTGACATCTCATCCTTCATGCAATTCAAGGAGTTTCTTTGAAAGTGCCCACACCAAGGTTTACCCGATTGGTTGCAAATCTAAAGCTTCTTCAAGGGGTTGAGGTCTGATGTGAGGTGCTCACTTGATGTAGCGGTGAAGGGATGTTTTATGAAGCTCCGGTACCAAGAGGCCTATGACTTGCTTGAGACGATAGCCGAAGGAGCATATCAATTGCCTTATGAATAGCACCAGGGGTGCTACAACTTGATGTGGCAACTACCATTTCGAAGCAATTTGATGCTTTGACGATGCAAGTGAGCCCTTTGGCCACAAGCTCAAATGCTCAAGCTCATGTTTGCCAATCTTCTTATCCTTCGTGTTGTGATCTTTATGGAGGTTCCCATGCTAGCACTGAGTGCCATCTCCATTCTCACATGGTGCAAGCTCAATTGATCAAACAAGCAAACTATGGCCAAGCCTACCCTCGGCCTTCTCAAGGGAACGCATCTATAATCCGAACAATCCAAGAAACCATCCAGGGGGTTTTCTTGGAGGAACAATCAAGCTGCTCAAGGTCCTTCACCAGGTTTTAACCAAGCACCACCTCCTCAAACTCTCAAGTCTAGCATTGAGAACCTTGAGAACATCATGGCTAAATATGTTGCAAAGACGGATGAGAACTTCCAACGTCATGACACTATCTTGTATTGTCCTGGGGCTTCGTTGAAGAACCTTGAGAACCAAGTGGGGCAAATTGCAAGTCACTTGACACAACATGCACGAGGGATACTCCCTAGCACTACGGAAACGAATCCTAAGGAGCATGTAAGGGCCATAACCACAAGGAGCAAAAAAGAGATCAAGGGTCCTGAGTGCTTGAAAAGCGACAAAGGAAAGCAAGTGGTAGAAGATTATGAGGAACCCAAGGAGAACGAATCGGTTGTTCAAGCTCAAGTAACTTCTAAACTTTTTTCGGACAATCCCCCTCTATATGTGCCCAAAATTCCTTACCCTCAACGATTCTACAAGCACAAGTTGGATAAGAAATTCGAGAAATTCTTGGAAGTTTTTCAGAAGTTGCATATCAACATTCCATTTATGGATGCTTTGGCTCAATTGCCCTCTTATGCCAAGTTTATGAAGGAGATTTTGGCTTAGAACTGCAAACTTGAGGATCTTAATTCAAACTAAATAAAGAATGTAACGTCATCATCCAACAAAAGTTACCTCAAAAGCTTAAGGACCCCGGGAGTTTTACGTTCCCGTGCACCATTGGAAAGGTTAAAGTTGATAAGGCCTTATGTGATTTGGATGCTTTGATTAACTTGATGCCTTATTCATTTTATAGGAAGCTTGGATTAAGGATTTAAAGCCAACTCACATGACGTTAAAAATGGCGGATCATTCCCTTACCTTCCCGAGAGGTGTGCTTGAGGCTGTGCTTGTAAAGGTTGATCGGTTCATTTTTTTCCATGGATTTTGTGATTGATAGGAATGTGCAATCCCTCCAGTTGTATAGAAATTGATGAACAAAACTTAGAAGTATTAGCCATGATGTTGTTAGTGTGCTAAGGTTGGGAATTAGTTAGTAATCTGCAGTCTAGATTAGATGCTGGAGAGCAGACGACCACAGATGGAAAGCATTATGGGCCACCAGATGCAGACTACTACAGAGAATTTCATCAAGGCAGCTAAGACATGCATGGACAAAAAAAGACCTGCAAATGAATCAGGATCTGGGATCAATCTTGCGGACAAGGGCCAACTTAGCAATGCATAAAGGATTACATCAGATCTGGGTGCAGACAAGGTTGTAGCAGTGACTAGCTACAGACGAGGTCTCAATGGTAATGAGTGCAAACTGAGTTGCAACAGACTGGAGTGCAGCAGAGATGTTTGCTAAGGTTGGGGCTGACTGGAGTGCATTTGAAGCCCTTACAGCAGCAATAAATGCTAACAAAAAGGAGGAGAAGGTAGCAGAGAAAGGGAAAGAAGCAACAATGCTATCTGGGGAGAAGGCAGTAGAAAAAGGGAAAGCAGCAGCAAAGCCATCTGCAGACGAGCTCAAACAAAATCAACAATAGCAGCAGAAGGACAAAGGGCTACAAAGCTGCACAGGCCTCAGGGTGAGCAAACCCTACATGAAAGGTTTTCAGGGCATGAATCTAAAGGGGGAGCAAACCTAACAAGAAAGGCCATCAGGGCACAGACCTCACGGGGAGCTGTCCCAAGGGGAAAAAAGAAGGCATCACTGAACATCAGAGGATCAACCTCATATGCACAGCACAGGCAATGAGCATCACAGGTAGAAAGGATATATCTTTTGCTGCACTTTAGTCTAAGAAATAGGATTAATTTTCTTTTAAACAGTGTATTTAGTTAGTAAGCTTGTTGTTTTACTTAGAACATTTGTTAACATCAATTTAGGGGGAAATTGATAGAAATGTGCAATCCCTTCAGTTGCATAGAAATTGATGAATAAAGCTTAAAAGTATTAGACATGATGTTGTTAGTGTGCTAAGGCTGGGAATTAGTTAGTAATCTACAGTCTAGGTTAGATGCTGGAGAGCAGGCGGCCACAGATGGAGAGCATTATGGGCCACCAGATGCAGACTACTACAAAGAATTTCATCAAGGCAGCTAAGGCATGCATGGACAATAGAAGTCCTATAAATACTTCAGGATCTGGGATCAATCGTGCGGACAAGGGCCAACTTAGCAATGCATAAAGGATTGCATCAGATCTGGGTGCAGACAAGGTTACAGCAGTGACTGGGTGCAGACGAGGTCTCAATAGTACTGAGTGCAGACTGAGTTACAGCAGACTGGAATACAGCATAGATGGTTGCTATGGTTGGGGCAGAGGTCTGAGTATTGGTCAAATCGAAGATTTGAGGTATAGAGTGACAGTATGAGAGTCAGAATACAGCTGTGCTGTCAACATCAGTGAAGGAGTCACATGTGTTGCTAACAGACAGGCTGTCAACATCAGGTCAAATACAGTCACGGGTTCATTCCCTCAGCCTATAAAAGGCGGAACAAAGAGCTCAAGGAACAGAGCTGTTGAAAAAAGAATTAAACGTACAAAGTATACAAAATCAATATGAATTCCAGGCTGTTCAGGTGAGCTGAATTAAAGAAGAACAGGAAGAAAAGGGTTCACTAGTCTGCATTAAAGAATAGAAGCTGCAGCAGAGTCCAGCAAAGGATCTGTGCAAAGGCTCTAGGTTCTTCGCCTTTGACAAGTTAGCTAGCTTGTAAAGGGGTTGTCTTGTAAGCGAAAAAAAAGAAGATAGTGAACTCATCCCTTGGATTGACTACACTGGTCACCAAGGAAAGATTGGACTAAGCTCTCGATTATCAGTTGATAACGAGTGTCTGAACAAGTATAAATCCTGTGTTCTCCACTTGCTTTCATTGCTTTGTATTTTTAGAACTGTTAGAAATCAATTAAAATAGCAAACAGAGACAGACTCTACTACAGACACCCTTGGTAGTTGTTAGCAAGTAATAAGTGAGTAAAAGATATCGTTCCCACGAAGATCTAGTATTCTAGCAATCGAAGTACGGTAGCTAACCTTGGGTCAAACAAATAGAGTATAGATAGGTTTGAATGTAAAACTAGTTCTACTAACTAAATAGCTAAATGAGATTACCTAACTTGAATAGAGTCGAGTCTAAGATATGGGGAAGAGAGGGGTTGTGATGTCGTCTTTCAGTTGTGTGTGTAGTTGCTAAGTGTTGATCTAGTCGTTTCGAGGTGATCTCAATCGGGTCCTAAGGTGAAGTCTAAGCTCTCTCGAGTCATAAGCTTACTCTAGCACGCCGCCGCCTTTAGTATCGTTCTACGAAAGGCCATCACGTCTAACTAGTCTAGGCTCGGGTTCCCTTTAATGATTCACACGTCACACATACAACCTCTCGGTCAAGCATTCAACGTATGGGTGAATGGCCATGGTCCGATACCTACCTATCCTTCCGGAATCAATACCTATCCTAGATCATACGACGAGTGATCAAGTCATCGAAGCATTAAGCATAACCATAGACTGGATCGCAATCGGAATCAACTAGATCTACAACAATCATAACATTCCACACACCTTACCAACTATCACAACCCCCACAAAGAGTTTAGCTAATCATGGAGAGATCAAGACAAATCATCAAACACCTCATAAGCGCGATCATCATCATCTACACAAACTAAAGTGAAGATCACAATTCAACCAAAATGAGATAAAACAAGCACAATCACAAAGCAATTTGATAGATCCCAAAATCTCCAACAAAATCTCCCAAAATGAAGTTCAAACCCTAAGCAAATTAGTATTAATCTCGCACAAAAGTTTTCTCTCCCATAAAATTAAGCCTAAGGGGTCTTTCTATACATAATTGGATGGGGGGTTTCATAGACACGCGTCCAGACGAAGGACATCAAAGACCCAAGCGCTTTGCAGTGAATTTCGAATGGCAAAAAGGGTTGGCGCCCGGGCTTGGAAGAAACAAGGCGCCCGGGCGCTTTACATTTTGCGTCTCATGGCTTCAAAACCGCTTCGTTCCTCCATCCTTCGATCCGTTAAGCTCCTAGCTCGATCAGTCTTCCTTGATACGTATTTGCTCGTCCATGTAATGTCTATTTTACCTATAAAAACATCAACAAGCATCAAAGCTCACTCATGTACAAAAATCGGACTAAAATCCCAAGATTAGAATGCAAAGACGCCTTGATATATAGCAAAAGTAGGATCAAAGGATGAATGATACGAGCCAAACAACTCCCCCAAGCTTAAGTTATTGCTTGTCCTCAAGCAATGTGGGTCCACTAACACATAAGAAAGTATGCATGACCTGAGACTACCATCTAATGGTAAGGAAAAGCCTTTCATCATATTCTACAAGCCAATACGTCCTCACCACGATCCTACTTGCATGAGTCTATCCGAATGTCATGAAACAAATTCCTTAGCAAGTATCTCTCACCACCAACATGATCTTGAGGATCATTTTCATGAATGCTTGCTATCAAACCATGTAAAGATAAGGATTCAACCTAAATAATACCCTAAGCAAGAAGTGTTCGAGTATTATCCACCCTCTTACCCACACCCAGTGTACAACCATAATCCACAACAAAAGGTGGGAATGATATGTGAACAAAGTAGAGAAGATATGTGAATCGTTAGGGTTATGTGAGGTGATGTGTATGAAATCACACATCATTTCGTTATTCTAAACGTTTGTTTTTATTCCCTTTAAATTGTCTAAATTGCATTTTTAGTTTTATTTTCGATTTGGAATGTTGGTACTGCTGTATGTTGGGATTTATGGTAGATTGGTATGGAATTGAGAAGAAAAGAGGAAGAATTGCAAGAATGGAAATTCAAGTACTCGAAAAGCAGCATTTCACGTTTCGTCGTCATTTCACGTGTTTCGAGAATCTTTTCAGCAAACTTTTACCACGATTAGTTAGATTTAAGTGTTTAGATGCTTTGTATAAGTTTTGGGAATTTTTGGACATCGTTTGCTATTTTTAATTTAGTTTTAGGAATAACAGGAATAATGAACAGTACGAGGTGAACAGTACCAGTGCACTGTTCACAGGCACGGGCGCGACTGTTCACAGTGTCGCGGGCGCGCCTAATGCTGTTTCCAGATCTGTTTTCTGTTTCTCCGTCCGATTGAATCTGTTATGGATGGGGCCTATTTAAACCCTTCCTAGGGTTGGAAAAACACATTTTGCATCATCTCGATTCACCCCTCTTTGAGAAGGTGACTTTTCGAGACTTAAAACACATTTTATGCTCTTTGCCTCTTTTCTTTACGTTGGCCTTTGTTTTCTTTTCTTTTTCTTCTTTTCTCTTTGCATCGTGACCTCACGTTTCACATATCACCGTGTTACAAAATTGGTCAAAGAATAACAAGATACAAATCAAGACATATTGTGTGCCAAATCGAGCGGGTGTTCATTCACATTCCATACAACCTTTCAAACCACACCACCTTGACTCTACACCAAGAGAGGGTTCAAGAGAGAATGACAAGGAGGGATTCAAAGCATGAAAAATCAATATCATTCCCATAACAATTAAGCACAAGGCAATCAAGTAGAAAGTGGGAATCAAGGTCGTAGCAAAGTTGAGAATAATAGCATGTGAAATCAAGAAGAGGATTATAGGATCCAAGGCAACACAAAATGAGTAAATGAATCATGATCACACATTCCACCGCTTTACCGCCAACCAAATACCTAATAGCTCCTTGCTAATGGTGTTATAAAGGCTTCGACCTCAAAATGCTACACTCCCCCGTATTTAGATTCCCCCCCAATCATGCATATTCTAGGACTTACATTTCATGAAAAGTTGGATAACACCTCGTCATAAGATGAATGGTGATTCAATTGAGCTATCTTAAATTGTCGATCACTACCGTCATAAGATGGTGAATCTCGGGCACATAAGCATACATCACTAATGGTCAGAGAAACTCCAATGTATGAATCCAAGCATAACTCAAAAACATGAAAATCCAAGATAAAGATACATCGTCAAAATCCGAATGAAAATAAAATACATGTCTACCCTAACATAAATGAAATATCGGTAAAGATAAAATGCACTCGACACGACATGACACACCCTAAACCGGCTCGACATGACTCCTAAAATGACTCCAACTCCCTCCCCCAAGCTCAGCACGAGGCAAAAGGCGGATGCAAAAGAGAGCTAGAGGAATAAGAGTTGGAGGAATACAACCTAACGAGCTAGTCGTGCGAGGCGGATGGTCCGTAGCCTCCTCATTGGGGATAATCTTCATGTTGGAAGTGAGGACGTGACGAGAAGTGATAGATTTCACGCTCGCCTTGCTGCATCGCATGAAGTTGCCGTAGCAGCACATCCTGGGACTCCCAAGTATATAAGAGCCCTCTCTCGTGCATGGCATAGAATTCACACTGCTCAAGGCGAATGCTCGCCACCTCGGCCTCGAGATGAGCCACACTATCACCAATGTCAAGTGGTCCCTCAAGGCGGAGTGACATGGGAGCATCCTCCTCCATAGCATCATGCTGTTGCTCTTCCTCTTCCGCCGCGTGCCCGTGCTCACCCCTTCGCCATTGCCTCCGGATGCGATCAATCCAGAATTGATCGAACTTAGGTGTCATGATGATAATGTCGGCATCGTTGGTGATGACTCCAGCTTTGATGCAAGGTCTAGGGATTAGTCGAGGGTGGGCGATCCACAGAAATGTGCGCCCAAAGCTGAAGCCTTGAACGTATTCTCGAAG
The DNA here is from genome assembly GCA_035668315.1 of Drosera spatulata. Taxonomy (NCBI): domain Eukaryota; kingdom Viridiplantae; phylum Streptophyta; class Magnoliopsida; order Caryophyllales; family Droseraceae; genus Drosera; species Drosera spatulata. Next base: position 10,634 of record JAOVYX010000317.1, read on the forward strand.
AGATGAGAATAATACCCGCCCAAGGTTCACCGGGCATCGCATTAGCAGTTGATAGATGAGGTACGCCTTCATCGTGGTCACCTTGGATCGATTCCCCGAAGAGAGGATGATATTGATCACGAGTTGCTACACGATGCGCGTGGTCTCATTGACGAAGCTTGCATTGAAGTGGTTTGGAATGGTGCGTGTCGAAGCATTCAATATCCATTGGGCGCCGGAGTTGCAACCGCAAAGGTAGTCGAGAATCTCTTAGGGTGGCGTTGCAGTCACAAGGTTCACTTCGCCGTCGAACATTGGCGGGTAAGAGATACCGACGGTCGCGGTGGAGAATGTTCTATCGATTGTGCCTTCGTCCCAAAGCACGAGTCTTCCTCTCACCATCATCTCCAGGCAGTTGGGGTTGGCAGCCGCGTTGGAGGATTTGAAGGCTTGCTGCGGCATCTAGCGGTACGCCTTCCATACCCGCTCGCCAATGTGTTGTGAGAAGTAGAGGGCGTTAACCTGCCACTCCACGATACATTCCCTTGCTATGATCGCACGGTAGCGAACCATCGCTTTAGATGATATGAACGTGGCGAGGTTAGGCGAAGGCCCTTGCTCCCGAGGTGGGGCGCCCATTCCGGAGCTCGGTCTCGTTAGTTTGGGCCAAGAGGATGAAGCTTCGGCGGTGACCTTCTTGCCCTTGTCACGTACACCCGCCATTGTACCTAAGATCACAAATTGTTAGTGCATGTCGACAACGTTAAAAAGATTTACCAAATTGAGCAAAACAATGAACGCATAGATTGCATATGGGTGACCAATGACAATAAGAGTACATCGTAAGTCATTAGACGTGAATAGATGATGCAAAAGCTTAAGAAACATATTGTAAAACACCTTGCACACATGGTGGAAAACACCTCTCAAACATGGAATTCGAATTTCAATCACAACTTGAGTAATACATCTAGCATGGATTTCATCCCCAATTCATCATCACAATCCATTTCAACCCATTCTACACATGTATTCATCAAAATTCATCATAACTCATGAATTCAATCAACTAAACCTAATCCTCCACATCCTTCAAATTCAGTGAAATCAAGAGATACTGAAAGAGAAGGTTTGATCATACCTTACTCACAAATGAATTGGATGTAACGACGCCAGAATTTGATATTGTAGGTTAGGATTTGAGGTGAATTTGGGGCGTTTGTGAATGAGTTGTGGGTGTTTGGTTTTGGGCTATGTATACCTGGGGCGTTGAGACGAACCGTGCCCGGGCGCCAGAAGGTATTGCGTCCGGGCACTTCAGTGTGTTTTTCGAATGTCAAATTTTACCATCCAAGTACAGCGCCCGAGCATGGGTACATGAAACACCTGGGCACATCGATGAGTTTTTCAACTTGGAATTTTTGTGACAAGGAGATCGCTCCCGGGCGCCAGCATACACTATGCTCAGGCACTTCGATATATATTTCGAATTCCATTGTCTCACTGTGGAAGGTCCACGCCCAGGTGTGAAGAAAGAAAACGCCCGGGCGCTTTGATCTGGGAAAAACTCAAGTGCAAAAATGCATATCGCTTGAACTCTTTGGTATCGAGTAACTCCAAAAACTTAGGAATCGAAGCATGTATCTCGTTTGGAGCTCGTTTTCTAGATACGAATCAAGTGTTACCATGTCGATGTCCCGATCATTGTGTTGTGATGTGTGCATAAACACACATCATTTCCTTATTCTAAATATTTGTTTTATTCCTTTTGTATTGTCTATTTTATGTTTTTAGCGTCTTTTTGTCTAGGAATGTTGTACTATTGTGTTTTTATGTTTTTGATAGAATGGCGTGAAGTTTAGAACAAAAAGGAACAAAAACGAAGAAGGATGAAGAAAATGGCAAGTCATGGGCTCAAAAAGCTAAATTTCACGATTCATTGTCGTTTCACGTGCCTCAAGAGTTAATACAGCAACACTTCACATCGATAAGCTAGATTAGCATGTTTAGATCTGTCGTATAGGTTTCTAAAATTTTTGAATGTCATTTAGTATTTCTTGTTTTAGTTTTAAGGCTACAACACTGTGGTCGCGGGCAGTCCTGGGGTCGCGGGAGCGACAAGGTTATTCAACATATTCCACATTTTTTTTAACTCATCACGGGCGTGACTTCCCTAGTCACGACCGCGACATTGTCCCAGATGCAAAACACCTGTTTTAAGCCGTCTGATCGATCTGGTCTTGACCTATACTATAAATACGTGCCCTAGGGTTCTTCTAAACAGAATACAGAGGAGAGAGAGCTCAGGAACGATAGAGGCGATCGAGGGAGGCGAGACGCAAAGAGGAGAAGCCTTGGTGGGAATTTCAAGAAGTTTTGATTCGCGAACGCATAGCTTACCTTTCAAAATTAGTTTGGAACGCATTGAGTGCTGTAAAACCTTCGTTCTCAGTAACTTTGACTCTGCAGAATGCTTGTTTACATTGCCATGTTTCATTCTATGCTTAGTTTGATGCTTATGTGTGAGTAGTTCGTTAGTAGGGATGTGTTGATGAGTTTTGATAACCTTAGATCATGAGATGATGAGTATATGAAAGTAACCAGAGATGTTTGATGATGAAAATGTTGCATGAAACTTGTTAGAATTATCATATAACATGTGTTTATTAGAGTGATCACATAATATATATAGGTTGAAGCTATAAATCGCGCTAAGTGGTTTTAGTTGGTAGCTAATTGATATAATATGATTTAAGCTAATTGTTATATACAATCAATGGTTTCATATGGATGTAACATGACTAGTTTAAGCTAATTGCTATGATTGTTATGAATGGCAGTTCCATGTTAAGATTAAACTCTTTAGATTAAGTCATATTTGAGCTAATTGCAATGATTTTTATCTATTGAGTTAGTTTAACTATCTCAGCTAATTGGAAGTTAGAAGTTAAAGAACGTAGTGAGTTAAGGCAAAATTTATTACAACCATTCCATGTTAATCATTACATCTTAAATTCAAAAACATCCATGATTGATCTAAGTGACTCAAAGTGATTCAACCATCGTCCCTACATTTCTCTCAACCTAAGTAATCCACTCTACGTTATAGCTCTATTTTATCTTCCTTTGATTAGATAGTTGATTTTAAGTTATTCCTT
>JAOVYX010000318.1:0-13770 GCA_035668315.1 Drosera spatulata
AAACACAAAATCATATCCTCGCCAACCCGGCGGTATCACATCAATAACCACCCATCACAATCCTGCATTCAAACACGTATTTCACAGACATTCAAGGAAGGTTTAGTGGTGGTTACCTCCCCGATGAGTTATTCAAAATAAAACACGGGGCGAAGCGAGGAGAACGTTCGAATAAAGCGTTGGATCGTGTCGGGCCGTACCAGGCCAAGGTCGGGCTGCTGTAGGGCCGTCGAGCCCGTTGTTGGGCTACTGTCTGGGTCTGTCAGGCCCGTTGTTGGGCCATTGCTTCGCCGCTGTCCGGGCCAAGATAGGCCGCTACAGGGCTGTATGGCCCGTTGTCGGACTGTTGGGCCTCAGCCGGGCTTGCCAGGCCCGTCGTCGTCTCCTCCCGTTGATGGTGGTTGGCCGGCACGAGGTGGCTACGCAGTGGTGGCAGCAAGAAGGGCTCGACGATGGCGGGGCAAAGGTGGCTTGTGGGCGGCCAAATCTTGCTCAATCCGGGCTCGTCGTGGTCGTGGTTGTTGTCCCTTGGGCCTGGGAAGGCCGGATCCAAGCTCCCCTGGGCCGGGGACGATCGTCGGCGGCTCTGGCGGCGTCGGGGAATGGCGACACGCGGTGAAAGACGATGGCTCGGCTCGGGGTGGTGCGCGGCAGATATGGCGTCGGCTGGAGCTACTGTAGGCGGCTTCGGGGCTGGGGACCATCGCTTCGGCCGGATTCGGGCTGTCGGCGTCTCAGGTGGCCCGTGCGGTTGTTAGTGGTGTTTGGTGTGGTGGTGTTTTGTGTGGTGGAGGAAATGGTGGTGTCGGGTGAGAATGGGGAAATGAAATGAAGTGGGTTTTGGTGAGGGGTGTGGTTAATACACCCCTCGAAACATCTCACGGGTTGTTTTTATCCGTGTTTCGTATACTTTATCTCGCGATAATTAATCGTTGTTGATTTAATTATCCCAAATATTTTATAATCACATTTCGTTCAATGATCTCAGATTTTCAAGCATAAACCTGTGTCTCAAATGCATAATAATTTTAACGATGTAAGGTTCGTCGTTCATAAATTTTATTCGTGCATTTATTATATACGCTTCGTACGTATATTTTATATCCAATATATATTTTTAAAATCAAAAAATTTTTGGGTTATTACATATATCATGGCCTCCTTTTTAGGTTTTCCCAATAGTTCATCTTTCCTTGATCTGTGCTCTGTTACCCTTGCCTCTATGGATTGGATGGTCCGCAGAGCTTCTTGTATTTCCTTTTTGTCTGGAGCTCCTGCTGTAGTTATTGTTATAGCCCAAAATTCTGATGTTGTGGAGGGGTATTCTGCTTCAACTTCTATCAACTCATTTTAGCAGTAGAGCTGGGAATGATTGCACTTGTGGATGATTCCACGTCAGGTGCAGTAGTCCCGATTGCTAGAAGAACTGCAATAGAGGTGCTGAATGGTTAATCAGTCTGCATCCTTCTCAGGTTGGCCTCGATGTCTTCAATCTCCTTTCTTATGTATCCTTGAGCACTTAGTTCCTATCTGAGCTGTGTCATAGGTCCTTCCCTAATTTTCTGGTAGCTCTGTTGAGCTTCAAGGATGAGCTATTGGAGATTCTCATCCGCTCCTGCGTTGAGATACACTAATGCAATGTTTGCATCATGAAGTATAGTTATTTCTGGCTCCTTTGGAGGGATGGCCTTTGATGATGTCCCTCCTTCATTGGTTGCAAGAAGAATCATTTTTTACTCCATTGTTGATTCCTTTGCAATGACTTCAGTCTGCTCGTCTGCAGGAATTGGCTGTGTTACTTCTTCTTCCAGAGTTGCTGGTTGTGCAGCAAGTGTCCTTGACAGGGTCTCCTCAGCTTCTTCAGAGGTCTGTAGAATTAGTTTCCTTCTTGTACTCTTTTTTTTGTCTTTCTGCTTTAGTCTGCTGCAGTCTGCCTTCTATAAGCTTCTTGGTAATTTTCTCCATTGCCTTCACCATGGCTTTCTTGAGAGGTTGATCTGAAGCCATTGATGTGGTCTGCACCTCCTTTGCTTTCTTTGAGAAGCTGACTGGTTGTTTTCTAATCTTCTTTACATCAATTTGTTTTGCAATTGTTCATGGCCTTCCTCTCTTGTCTGAGAGGTTGAGCTTCTCTTTGAGGATAATGCTGATGACTCTAGCAAAGAGAGGTTGTCTAGCCTCCATTACTTTGGCCAATTGATATATCAGAAGCTTCGCCCAGTTGATTTTGTGCTTTGTTAGGATTGCACACATGATCTTCTCTTGATCAAAGGTGATTTATCCTTTGAGAATTCCCTGGAAATGATGGCCTTCTTGACCACGTCTGCTAGCAGCTTATGTGGTTTTGACAGGTACTACTTCATTGTCCTGATCCCTTTCTTTTCATGATCTACGCTCAACATTGCGTGTTTTCAATGCTCACTAATGAGGCTGGGATATCTCGAGGTCCTTCTTTTGAAACATTGAACAATTGTTCAAACACATCGAGTAATAATAATCTCAATCTTCTTGCTGGAAGTGTATGTGATGGACTCAAAGTTATCTGCCACCTTTCCCTTCTCTATGAAATCCAGCACTTCTTCATCGTATATCCTGCTGGTCTTTTCGCATAAGTATTTCAACCTAGCATCTTGTATGAGTTCTGCAATCTCCATAACTTCATCAGATTCCCTTTTTAGGGTTTTGAATTCCAAGACAAGTCCAGTCTGCAACTCTATCTTCTTAGATGGGCTTCTTTAATCTTGAGATTTGTCACTCTTGGATGGTGTATTAGAACGGGTGTTGGCCATTTTTGAAAGTATTTGGAATTGAATTTGATCTGTCGTGAAAGTTAAGAATTGGAAAACTCGAACCAGGGTTTGCAGTAGAGGGTAAGAGAGTTTTAGAATTCTTAGAGAGAGGGGGAGAAAGAGAGAGAGAGAGAGAGAGAGAGAGAGAGTAAAAGTAATTTGAGTTCAAGAATTTTGCATATTTATACCCAATAGAAAGTTGCCGTTGTAATTTTTTAAAAAAATGATCGTTGCATAATTTTTCACGATTTCTGTCATTTATTTGACCATTGCGGAGTTTTATGCAGATAATTTTGAAAATTGTTTCTTTCTAAAAATAAAAATGCAATAGAGTGAAAACCAATGCTGGCCTGCATCTTACATGTGCAGTAGAGCAGTAGGGCATTTTTTGCCATTTACTCATTTAAATCGATCATACCCAATTCACCTCGAAATTGGATAAATTTACTCTCATCGAGAGATTTTATAAAAATATCTGCAATTTTGTTTTCTCTTGGTATATATTCCAATTTGATATGAACTTTTTGCACATGATCCCTGATAAAATGGTATCTCACATCTATGTGTTTGGTCCTTGCATGAAAAACTGGAATTTTTTAAAATTGGCATCCCAGACGTGTTGTCATAAAATATTGATGTTTTTGAAAATGAAATACCATAATCTGTAAGTTGTGACCTCATCCATAATACCGGTGCATCACAGCTTCCTGCAGCTATGTACTCTACTTGTGCAGTAGAGGTTGAGACTGTGGTTTGCTTCTTGGCAAACCATGATATCAATCTTGCACCAAGAAATTGGCATGTTCCACTTATGCTTTTTCTATCAACCCTACAACATGCGAAGTCTGCATTTGAATAGCCTGTTCGTATGAAATCTAATTTCCTAGGATAGCAGACACCCAGATTTGGAGTTCCCTTGAGATATCTCAGGATCCTCTTTACTATAGTATAATGGGATTCTTTGGGATCAAATTGGTATCTAGCACAGAAGCAGACTCAGTATAGGATGTATGGTCTGCTTGTAGTTAGGTACAAAAGTAGTCCTATTATGCCCCTATATATTATTTGATTTATTCCTTTTCCGTTCTCATTCTTGTCTATTTTTGCAACTGAGCTCATGGGAGTTTTCATATGACTTGTATTTTCTAGGCCATATTTCTTCATTATATTCTTCAAGTATTTAGCCTGATTTATGAATATTTCACTATTTAGTTATTGAACCTGAAGATCTAGAAAGTATTTCACCTCTCCCATTAAACTCATTTGAAAATTTGATTTCATAGGGACAACAAATTGTTCGCACAGCTTATTATTAGTGCAACCAAATATAATATCATCTACATAGATTTGCACTAAGAGTGTATGCTCTTTAAGTTTCTTAAGAAACAGGGTGGTATCTACCTTTCCTCTCTGAAAATTATTTTCACACATAAAGATTCAGAGGGTTTCATCATATCATACCTTTGGAGCTTGTTTTAAGCCATATAAGGCTTTGTCTAACCTGTAGACATGATTTGGATATTCAAAGTCTTCAAATCTAGGAGGCTGTTCAACATAAACCTTTTCTTGCAGCTTTCCATTGAGGAAGGCACTCTTCACATCCATCTGATAGACTTTTAATCCTTGGTGTGCAGCATAGGCAATTCTTATAGCTTCCAATCTTGCAAAAGGGGCAAAGGTTTCATCAAAGCCAATCCCTTCTTCTTGTGAGTAACCTTTTGCCACTAGCCCAGCCTTGTTTTTTATGATTATTTCATTCTCATCAGTTTTATTTCTGAACACTCACTTGCAGCCAACAACTGGATAGTTTTTGGGTCTAGACACCAGATACCACACTTCATTTCTCTGAAATTCATCAAATTCTTCCTGCATGACATCAATCCATTTTGGATCACTCAGAGCTTTTTCTACTATTTTTTGCTCTATTTCTTATATGAAACATGCAGACATGCATTCTTTGGTTGTTACTCTTCTAGTCTGCCCTGGTGCATCTTTATTTCCAATGATGACATCTTGTGTATGTGCCTTGATCCATCTTCTATTATCTTCCTGTTGATCGATGGTGATCTCTTTGAATTGTTGTTGTATTGTGAGCTGCTATGGCTTTTCTACAATGATGTTTTCTTCCACATTTGCAGACTGCTCATCATTTACTGCAACATCAGAGCTCTTGTCTGCATCCTGTTCATCATCTATGCATGCATATTCCTCATCAAAGACATTAACAGTATGAATGGTATTTCAGATTCACCAAAGGAAACGTGAACTGATTCCTCAACTGTCTATGTTTTCTTATTGTAGACTCTGAAAGTTGTGGAATATTCTAGAAACGTTCCTTCATGTGTCTTGGAGTCAAATTTTCCTTTGTGTTGTTTATCATTGTTATGAATGCAACATTTGCATTCAAATGCATGAAAGTACTTGACACTTGGTGTCTTTCCCTTCCACAACTAATAGGGGGTTTTCTTATATAACTTATGTATAAGACACCTATTTAGAACATAACAGACGGTCTTTATTGCTTCAACCCAGAAACTTTTAGGTAAGTCTACATCAGCAAGCATTGTTCTAGCTGCTTCTATGAGTGTCTTATTTTTTCTCTCTGCTACAACATTTTATCGTGGTGTTCTAGGCGCAGAGAAGTTGTGTCTTATACCATGATCATCACAGTATTTGTCGACACCTGCTTGATCAAATTCAGTGCCATGATCTCTTCTAATTGTGACTACCTCAGTTCCTTTTTCATTTTGCACTTGTCTCAAAAATCTAGTCAGCAGACTGCAAGTTTCACTTTTTTGTGTAAAAGTATCACCCATGTATATTTTGAGTAATCATCTACTATAACTAGGGTATATTTCTTTCTATTTAAGCTCTTTAGTTCTACTGGACCAAAAAGATCCATATGGAGTAGTTCGAGAACTCTAGTTGTTTCTGATGAGTTTAATGGTTTAAGACTTACTCTAGTTTGCATGCCTTCTTGGCATGATTTACAAGGTTTTCTGAGGATAACTTAGCTATGATTTTGAAATTTAGATGTGCTAGTCTTTTATGTCATAGCCAATTCATATCTTCAGCATCTTTAGTATTGAAACATGCAATTTGTGCTGACTGAGATAAATTGAAATCTACTACATAGATGTTCCCTTTTCTGCATCCTATCATTTTGACTTCTTTGGTGACTTTATCTTTTACTTGACATAAATCATGAGTAAAGGAAACTTCATAATTCTTGTTACATAATTGACTAATAGATAGCAGTTTGCTTTCTAATCCTTTAAAATAAGCTAAATTTCTAGTTTTACCTGCCTTGCCTCCTCCAAAGATGACCAAAGGTCCTTCTTCTTTTCTGTATTCTGTTAGTAGGTTTTTGTTCCCTGTCATGTGTCATGAGCATCCACTGTCTAGGTACCATGTCCCATCTTGTTGTTCCTGCAATAAAAGGGTGAAGTCTTATACATGGTAACCATAAGTATGGGTCCTGACTTGTTAGTTTTTGGCATCCACACTTGAATAATTTTCTTGTGTGGTGTCTAGCAATGAAATACTTTGTGATCGGGTTTGCCATAAATATAGCAATAAATCCTTGGTCTCACTACTCTAGGTTGTCTGCTTGAGTTTTCCATTTCCTTTGTTGTCTTCTGCATATGCAAAAGGGTTTTGAATATGGACTTCTCCATACAACATTGGAATTTTTGTTCCATACCTAGTAATTTGATGCATACTAAGGTTTATGTGACCTCTTGTCGGCTTCATAATGAACTTCTATCTTATTATCTCTGACTGCATGCACTTTGTGGTGTTTTGCACTCGTTTGTTCTGCGGTTTTTCCCAAAGGCTCAACCTTTTTGGGTTGATTAACAGAAACTTTACTGCTCTCCTTTCCTTTTGCAGTAGAGGTTTTACCCTTCTATAATATTTTTATAGAGGTCTGTTTTACCTCTTCCTTGATAGCTGCAGGGACATTATTTGCTTTTGAGTGTGCAGCATGACTCATCCAGTTTTCGTATCCCAGTCCTGATCGATCATATGAGGATTGACCCATGATTAGTATCTTCGGTAAATCCAAGGTCTTTCTATTCCATGTGTCTACCTGAGCCTGCAGCTCAGTGTTTCTTTTTGTGTGTGTTTCCACTACTGCAGTGAGAAGTTTCCGTCTCATCTAATTTCTTTAGTTCATTTTGGACCACTGTCAAGTCATTTGACTTATTATCAATTTCTTCACAGGCCAGATTGTAATTTTCTTTGAAAATTGCCATCAATTCAAGGTTGTCTTTATTTTTTCTTGAAAGTGCAATAAAGTTCTTAGAGGTCTCTTGAAGAGTCTCCTTTAGTTCCTCTAGACTGGCATCAGAGTTTGAGAAATCAAATACCTTTTGTTTTTCCGCACTCCTTGCCATGAGATAGAGCGATGCGTTTGAAATTGTTTCCTCATCATCTGAGTCTGTCTTACTCCATGTCTTCGCAGCATAGGCCTTGTTTTTTTCTTTCCTTCCAGAGTTCCCTTTGCTATATTCTTTCTTGCTTCTTTGTGCAGACTATTCATGTGTTGGTCGTCTGCATTGTGCAACAAAGTGCCCTGGCTTTTCGTAGTTGTAGCAGACCTCCTTTTCTTCCTCATTGTTCTTGCTTGAGAAGTTCTTCTTGATTATTTTTTTCTTTTTTGAATAAATTTCTGAATTTCTCGCCTATTAGTGCAAGTTCCTCTAATATTGCCTGTTCACTTACAGATGAGGTGTCACTACTGTCCTTCTCTGCCATAGATCTCAGAATTTTTTATTGTGCTTTGAAGGCCAGAGTCTTCTATCTAGCCTCATCGATTTGCTTCTTTTGCTCCACTTTATGATTGTAGGTATGTAGCACTCCATATAGCTGTGCCAAGAACATTTTTGCAAGATCCCTGGTCTCCCTTATTGCCGTGGTCTTTGTTTCCTATATTTCACTAAGGCATCTCATAAACTTCAGGTTGACTTCTTTGTTATCAAAAGTCTTCCCCCAGAGTTTTGAGATTGTTTATTAGCACATTAAATCTCTCATAGAAACTAGTTAGATTTTCATCAAGCATCATTGACACCCAGTCATACTGCTGCATGAGAACATCCTTCTTGTTCTCTCTAATCTATTTATGCCTTCGTTCCTGAGCAGTAGAGTGTCCCAAGCTTCTTTTGCAGTGGTTGTGTGAACCACTATCTCGAACATATCATCGTCAAGGGCTTTGAAGATCTGATTTTTGGCCCTTCTATCAATCAGCACCAAGTCCCAGTCCTCCTTTGTCCAAAGAAACTTTGGTTTGTCCACTTTCTTTGATGCATCGAGTGGATCTGGCATCTTTGATATACACGGCCCATCTGTGACTATATCATGCATCCTTTCATCCATTGAGTCCAGATGTGCCAGCATTCTCGGTTTACAGTGATTGAACTTGTTAAAAGAACAGGCTGATGGCTCACTACTGTTAGGACACTTTGGTAGCTTTGGAGGAGCCATGTTTACTTCACAAAATGAATTGTTAGTAACTTCTTTACAGGCTTATATCAAAGAAATGACCTTTTCTTTCCAAAAACTGTTAAGTCTGGAAAGTCAGACTCTGATACCAATTCTAATTCCCAGAGATACAACCTAGAGAGGGGGTGAAATTAAAAAATTTTTCGATATAAGGAAGTAGAGTGTTTAACTAGTATGCATTAGTTGTTCTTGCAGACTGCAAGATTTGTCTGCTGCAGAGACTAATGCTTTCAAAGCTTGTCTCTTTGCACTCTTTAATTTATTTCTTACAGTTTTAATATGCAAAGCAATGTAAAGAAAAGTAAGAGCACAGGATTTTATACTGGTTCAGTCACTCGTTATCAACTGATCAACGAGAGTTTAGTCCAATCTTCTCTTGGTGACCGGTTTAGTCAAGCCAAGAGATGAGCTCACTATCTTCTTGTTTTTGGCTTACAAGAAAATTCCTTTACAATTCACAACTTGCTATAGGTTAAGAACCTAGATCCTTGAACAGATCCTTCTTTGGACTCTGCTGTAGCTTCTTGTCCTTCATAGCAGACTAGTGAACCCCCTTCTTCCTGATTCTTTGCTTCAGCTCACTCGAACGATTTACACAATGATTTTTGATTTTTCTTCTTCTTGAGAATGTTCAAAATATCATCATCCAACTTCTTTCCTCTGTGCTCCTTTGATCCCATTTTATAGGCTGAGGGGATGAGAACCTGTGACTGTACTATTTAGATGTTGAAAGCTTTGTCTGTTTGCTCAGCATGACCCCATCACTGATGCTGACAGACTTGCTTCAGCGTTTTTGATCCTAGTACAGATTCTCCATACCTCAAATCTTCTATTTGACCAATCCTTTGATCCTTGTCCAGCCTTGCAATCAGTTCTGTTGTATTCAGTCTGCTGCCTCTTAGTCTACACCCAGCACCGTTAAGATCTCATCTGCACCTGGTCAGTGCTACAACCTTTTCTGCATTACTGTGTTTGCCCTTGTCAAGAAGATTGATCCTACATCTTGAAGCATTTACAGGCCTTTTGATGTCCACGTATGTCTTAGCTGGCTTGCTGAAATCTCCCTGTAATAGTCTACAGCTGGTGGCCTACAATGCTCTCCATCTGTTGCCGTCTGCTCTTCCGCATTAAACCTAGACTGCAGATTACTAACCTGATTTCAAGCCTAAGCACATTAACTGCATCATGGTTACACTCTTATGTTTTGTTCATCAATTTCTATACAAATGGAGGGATTGCACATTCCTATCAGACCACATAGACGTCTCCTACTCTAATCCCTGAAAGCTTGACGATATTGTTAGACACTTCTTTCATTAGACATAGATTATTACGAAATTCAACCGTATGTCCTTTATCACAAAGTTGACTGATTGAGAAAATATTATGTTGTAATCGTTCAACATATGCCATATTGAGAGCAAATTATGTTGTAATCAGTAGTATGACCATGCTTATAGCATAGCTAGCATTTAGTTGGACTGACTGGTCTGACAGACTTTAGAGCCTTTCGTTGAGTCTGATTAGATCCCCCCCTCAATATAGGCCTTATAGCCCTCTGGGGATACTGAGCAGATCTCCCCCTTAGACTATGCTGGTATGGCTAGTAAGAGTCTTTATCAGACACCTTCTTCGGCTTTGTCCAGCTAGATGCAGATGCTTTGACATGATTTGTCTTGACTTGAACATATAACCTCGTGCATGGCACAGCAGATGTCCTTTTGACTAAGATTATCTGTTCAACAGACTTTGTCTGTGGGGCCAGAGGGGGATTAGTGGTTGCCTTAAAAAAATACTATTGGTTAAGTTTTCTTTAGTTTAACCTTTTCTAGTGGATTCAAGTCATTACACCCAATACCCTCTTTTGAGGTCCCACTGGAAGTAATCTGGTCAAAGCATTTGGGCGAGTTTTACTTTTTAATAGTGGCAGACAAGTTATCTCGCTCTTCTATAAGTTTATTGATCTGGCTCTTTTGTCTTTCTATAGTGTCTTTCAACTTGTCCACTTCTGCCTTCAGCAGATTAAGGGTACTTTGAGTATACCCACTAGACTCAGTAAAACCAACTCTCTCTAAGAGAAGTATCTCATATTCAGAACAGAGTCTGTTACACATTATAGAGTAGTTTAGGAGCTCTTTGAACAAATCTTTGACCAACTCACTCAAGTCAGACACAATTAAAAAAGGGATCAAAAGAAGTCATATACCTCACTTATGTCGACTTCCTTCTTTGCCGTCAGACAGACTTGTTCATCATCAAATTTTGAATCAAATGATTCAATGTCACTCCATGTCATGTTTGCTATCAATGCCTTTGACTTCTTCCTCTTATTAGCCTTCTCTGCTTTGTTGTTGGTTGAGACCTTCTTCGGCCTTTGAGCAGGGGTCTTTCTATTGTCCTTAGATCTAGGACAGTTTGCCATGAAGTGACAAGTCTTGCCACAATTGAAGCAAGCATCCTAGGACTCCTTCTTCCTAGTTGCTAGATTCTTGTACGTCCTGATTCTTTTTCTAATGAATTTTCCCAGGCGCTTCGTAATGAAAGAGATCATTTTATACTCCTCGTGTGATTCATTAGACTCATCATCATTTCTGGTCATAGGTTGACTTTGAGAGGCCTTAAGTGTTATTATAGCATTCGGGGTAGTCTGAGTGATAGAACTCGTCATAAGGTGCTATAAATTGAAATATCTATAATACTTCACACAACACATTATAACAAAAATGTAGTAGTGATAACCACAAATCGATCCCACAATAAACGGTCTTTTCAGATTTCATGAATTAAGTTGTCAATCTATCAATTTTCTATACAATTGGGGAGAGGCGGTTTCGTCGAGAAGAACAAGAACTAACAGAAATAGTAAAAATAAATAAAAATAGATCAATTGAGAATTTATCTCGAGATTTAATCACGTTTGATAAAGTGTATGGCCTTCGTAATCTTCACTCATCATGGTTTTAATCATAAACTAATAATTTTTATTTTATGTTCTATTATTATAGGTGTTTATAATTTAGCTCGATAAGAAGAGAGTTACCGATATAACTATTGGTTATCATAAAGCATGACATAATCAAATTAACATATTTACTCTATATCCAAAAGAGAATGTCACATAGACTAAGCATGTCGCATTATGAATATTTCAAGAACACCTCACAATAATTACCTAACACAGGTTAGCGTCAAATTATGCTCATTTTCATACGATCATAGGCAAACCAAAAGAAAATGCCATTAACCTGCGAAGTTGCTACAAACATCAACCAAAAGAGAATGGCTTGACGGCATACATACTTCCCTAGCATAATTAGATGACCAGTCCAACTACAATAAACAAGTAATTATTGATAAATTCAACACAAAATGATACCATAAACGACAAACATTAAACTGTCAAAACCAAAGATCAGGTCTCATAAATCCATGAATAAGTTATAACCACGAAGCCATACTCAGATTCACGCTACTCTTGTCACAATACGAAACAGACAATTCATGTTAAATGCTAGAAAGTCATCTCAAATTACAACTATGAAAAGTTGAGAGATAGAAAACCCTAGGCCAATGGAAATTGGACTAAACACAAGAAGGACAATGATCTCTTCAAGGGATGGAATTGCATAGCATCAATCTTGTTGTGATCCGTAAAGACCGTCGTCTCAGATTGAAGCGACGTCTCTAACTCTCTAGAAAACCTCCGTAGAACTGATGAAATCCCCTATTTTCGAATTCTCCTTTCTAATATTGAACGTGTGTATTTATAGAAAAAAACAAAAAGTAACAAATTCCCCTAAAAATAGATAAATATAACAATCAGATTTTGTAGGGCACACGGCCCGTGCTACCTTGGCATGACCCGTGCGTTGCGAACACGGTCTGTGCGTGGTGTTGCTTTGTCCGTGCTCAGAAAAATCAAGTCATTCATGTTGCACGGCGTGTGTGTTGTGTGCACGGCCTGTGCCTATGACTAAACGGACACGGTTTGTGCATAGTGCTGCTTTGCCCGTGCTCAGAAAACTCAAGTCATTCATGTTGCACGGCCTGCGCCTTGTGTGCACGGCCTGTACCTACGACTAAACATGTGAACTTCGATTTTTAACTCCCAATAAAGTACAAACACGTTCTACAAGCTTAGGGATCAACAAGAAACTTCAGAAAGCAGCCTCGAACTTTTCATAATCAGCTCATCCTTTGAAAATACTTCCAATTCTTCACTATTGTAATGAAAACAAGAGATACTAAAGTATCGATACTCTAAATAATAAAAGTAACCAAAACAATACGAAATGACACTAAAACTAACACAAACAAACGATTTTGACTAAGAAAATGATGCTTGTTTTAACACACATCAAACTCCCCCAAACCAAACATTTGCTTATCCCTAAGCAAAAGGAATCATTCAAGAAGAAACAAGAACAATGTAAAATAAGAAACTCAAAACAACTAAATAAACAAAGTGTCATCACACATATTTTTACTAGCCATTTCATCATTCCCTTCTCACTACACTACATGTAATTATCCTCGTATCTCTAGATGATCTTTTAACAAAGCACCACTCACCATCCCACAATGATCGTGAGGACCATATCATCACTCTAATCATGCAAAGATTGAAGTTCAACTCAAATAAGACAATCAGCTATAAGCATTCGAATACTAACCACCTTCTTACCTGAACCAAGTATACATCGCATCTCATTTCAATATTAGGCCAGAACCAAAGAAAATAAAAAAGAGAGGTAAAAGGAGGTCGGCTATCTGATTTATGGTGCAAAGATGCAAGGGTAGGAATGTGATACGAGTCAAGATAAACGATCAATACATCCATCCCCTAAGTTATTGTGCCTTTACATAAAAAAAAAAAAAAATCAAAAGTTTGAAACCAAACAAAAGGAATATCTCTTACTGAAAAAGCTCATCTATCGAGTACTATGCCCCCGCTCTTGTCTATAGAAATAGATGATAATTTTGATTACCAAGGAAAGGGATACGGTATCTCTTAAGCTTTTTACTTGCTTGATTGTTTTTGCAATCATCTTTTCTTGTGAATTTTTTTATCAACAAAATAATACAAACCCAGCACATTGTGTGTCATATTACAAGATCAGAAACTTACGATCCCATACAAAAATATCCTCAATTATCGCCACCTTAACTCGTATATGTAATAAGGTTCAAAAGGGTTCTTTTGTTGAGTCTAATGGCATGTACAATATAAAATAACTTCTATGAGAAGTATAAGCATGTCCCTTCAACATTTCACATGAAATATGAGATAGAAGGAAAAAACAGGGAATAACAGCGTGAGGTAAGGAAGGTACATAAGGTAATGGCTACATAAAGAAAGAGAATAAATGATTTACGATGCACATCTCTCCACCTTACCACTACCAAGCAGCTACTAACTTAAGCTTGTTATAATATAAGAGTCTAGCCTCTATTATTGCCCTCACATCCCGTGTTCAAT
>JAOVYX010000319.1:0-13770 GCA_035668315.1 Drosera spatulata
ACCGGATCAGCTGCCCACTTTCATCCACATCTTCATCCACAATGAAATCCGCCATTTCATCATCATCGGCCATATCGGCATCAATTTCTTCCAGTTGCTCATCTTCAGGTATATCCTCCGGAGGACCTCCTACAATCCCAACAGTTCCAGTTAACAGTCAAGTTCATCGAGCAAGAAAAGAAGCAGCTTGGCAATCAAATTAATTACCATCATCATCATCGAATAGGCTGTGCTTAAGCTTCTCCTCAGCTGACCTCCCACTCCTTCCAGCTCCGCCATAATCATCCACATCAAGGTGATACGAACTTTCGTCCTCGCCGTCCCGTTTGGCCTTTTTCAGTCTCTTAAATTTTTTGCTTTCCTGCAATAGCTTTGAGTGAGTTAACTAGCTAACATGGTCCAATTTCTAGATCAGAAGGCCAAAACCAGAGAATTAACTGCTCTATAGTGGAGGAGTTATTGTAGAAATACAACATAAAGTTAACATTGTGAAGCAAAGTGACTCACAGCTCTTGGTCGATGGACTGTGATGTTATTGTCCTCGAGCAGCTCATAGTCATCTTCGTCGAGGACAAAGTTCTTCTCAGATTCCCTAAAACATGTCAAAACAAGCATTTAACACACAGACATAGCTATCCGGAACAAGTTAATGCATTCAAAGTAAGCAGTCAAGCACCGTTTCTTTTTCTTCCTTTTCTTGTGTCTATCCTCATCGCTGTCCCTCTCGTCCTCTTCTGGTTCTTCATCTTCATCGACTATGAATCCATCTTTTTCATATTCATCCTGTCCATCTAGTTGGGAGGGAAAACAGTTTTGATATCCAAAACAAACGCCACACAGAAAAATAACTACAGCTTAAGAAACACAGAATTTCTGAGCTCCTAAACCTGCATTTCCAACCACGTATTTTAATACTACAATCACCCAAAATATTCAACTAACTCTAAAATTGATAAATGGAAGGAACCACAAAAAACTTTCCATGAAAACTATCATCAATCATACAACTGTTGTCAAAAACTCCAACACATACACTCCAAGACCTAGGACACGCAATGGTGATGCTTCATTTGCTTTGCTTCAGCCAGGGCATTTGCAATTCGCATAGCCCATAGAACACTTCACAGTTTATACCTACACTGATGCGCATTCCACCAAACACCAGAAGACCCCTATATGCCTGTGGCGCCTTTTACGTCTATAGCAACCTTCCCTAACACCCCACTTAAAACGAAACCCAAGCTCAAAATACAACCTCACCAACAGTCAAAGGAACATACATCTTCATATAAGCTTCAGAATCCACTCTCAATCACTCAACACCACCCATTTTCCCTCATTCACCCCATTACAACACCACGCCCGCCCATATCCGAACCCAGCCACCACCCATGACTAAATAGCACTATACAATACCCCACCCCTTTCTCCTCCTGACAAATTAGGGTTTACACAACACCACCACCATGCCCAGTTTCCCCGAAATGAACAGGGTCTAGAGAAAGCGAGATGTACCCAGTTTTCCTGCCAAATTAGGGTTCACAATCCACCAAAACACAACCCACAAACCCTAAACCCCCAAAACGTAAAACCCCGAAAACTCGCCTTCATCCTCCTCCTCGTCTTCATCGTCATCGCCCCCTCGACCTCCGGGCCCCACG
The DNA here is from genome assembly GCA_035668315.1 of Drosera spatulata. NCBI lineage: Eukaryota > Viridiplantae > Streptophyta > Magnoliopsida > Caryophyllales > Droseraceae > Drosera > Drosera spatulata. The sequence goes on from JAOVYX010000319.1 coordinate 1,662, forward strand.
CCGTCATCGTCCTCCTCCACCTGCTCCGCCTCGTCCTCGAGCGGATACACTTCTTCCTCTGCATAACACCCAAAACACAAGCAAACCAGTCAGTCGAAATCGCTCGAATTGAAACGAGATCGATTAGGGTTTTTTTGGGGAAATGAAATCGAAGCAGTGAGAATGGAAGGGGGAAATGGGGAGATTTAGGGTTTGAGGGAGGAGAGGAGTTTGCCTTCTTCGTCGGAGAGTACGGATCTGCCGGCCATTGAAGGGGATTGGTGAGGGAGAAAAGGGTCGAGGAGGGGAGGAGATGAAGAGAGGGCGATGGAGTTGTGTGAGTTGTTTGTGTGTTGAATGAAGGGGAGAAGGGAAGTAGTGGGCGATCAAGGGCTTGTATGTGAGTTACAAATGAGGGGAGGGGCTCTTTCTACGACGTATGTTCGTGAGTTTTTTATTTGGAAGGAAACTGAGGTGTTTATGCGTAAAATTTATCAATTTTTTCTTTAATTTTTTAAAATAAGGGTTTTTGTGAGCAAAATAAAATAAAATAGATCCAAAGATAATATCGTTTTCATCCTCAAACTAATAAATTATTCTACATTACAAAAATAAAGACATAAGGATAAATTTATCATATTATTTTTTTTTCTTAAACTCACGAACAAAATAAAATAAAACATTCTAATTATTTTCTCTACACTCACAAACAAAACAAAAACAAAATTATATATTCTATCTTCTTCTTTTTTTTTTTCTTTACTTCACTCTCATTTACCTCATCTTTCTTCCTATGAAGAAGGATAAGTTGGAATATCAATCTTTATGGAGTATTCCTGTAATACTCCCTCGTCCCCAAACTAACAATTTGAAAAGCATAATTTCCGAAATAAAGTTTGTCTTGTATTATGAACGATCAGACATTATTTTTTAAAAAATTATCGTGAAATATTAATAATAATTTAAATTATATATTTCAATCTGACGTTAGTGGCATAATTTTCTTACGTTGTCAAGACGACAAACGAAACTCTTCAAAATACCCGTTGAATAATATAATGATTGAAAGTATTGTATATAATATGGAACGAAAAAAATATAATGAAAATGTATTAAAAGGTGTTCATCCATGTGTAGCTATCTATAAATGAACTTCGTCTAATTCAAATGGTAACATTATATAGAACCAAATATTAGAACAAGAGTTTTATTGAAATTAATTTGTTTTAAAATAGAACAAAATATTAGAACAAGAATTCAATAATTTGGATCAAAAATATTTTTGATGTCGAATTATAACAATAGTTACGTTCATTTTAGTTCTATGGTTGGACTTGTACTTGTTTGATATCTTTCTGAGAAACTTTGTCATAAGTTTTATTTTTTTGTCTCCGGGTTCAAGTATATAACTCGGAGTATCATTATTTTTTATGACAAATTTGTATAAAATGATGTTTAAATGTCCCGCAAATGATTCACAGCGCGATAAATTTTGTTGTCCATGTGGGCATATGTTGCAATTTGAATGTGACCTGTGGATTCAATGGTTGATATTAGAAGCTTTAATTCTGTTTTGATTAAAAAGAAAAGAATAGAGTTTGAATTTCGACCATTAATTTTCAAATATAGATGATGTAGTCACATTTCGGTGTATATATTTGTATTCACAAATACTTTTTTCTATAAATTTTACTCCCTATGTTAATGATAATTAACATGTCGTTAAACATTTTTACATTAATGTAAATTATTAATATGAAACTTATTTAGCAATAAATCATTCCTAACTTATTAATTATCAATTGATTTTTTTTAAAAAAAACAAACAATCAAATCATATCATATCATTCCATTTTAATTGTTTCAAAGTCCAATCATATCTTCCCTTTTCCATTTTTTATTTCAATGATGGAGTATATCAGTTTTAAGTTTTTCCTCATTCATCCAAACCCAAATTTATCCATGAGCCGACAATACATCGTACATGGAAAAATCAATGGGGATGATGACGTACTGTCGGTTTCGTCGGGTGCATTGTCACCTCCGGCGGATGCACTGTCAACTCCGACAATGAATGTACCATCATCCCTGATGGCGGGTGTACTGTTGATTCCGGGTATGTATTGTCGGCTCCGATGGACGCATTGTTGTCTTCCAGTTGTCCGAAGATTAATATTTGTGATGTATTGTTGGGATGACGGCGACAGAATAACGAGATTTTTTCAAGAATTAAATATTGATTGATAAAATATTATTATTTTAAATCAAAAAATTTCAAATTAAAACATAAATTATGATGATTATTGATTGAAAAAAAAACTTATATACAATTTATTGATTAATAAATTTCAAAAAAATGATTTATTTATAATCCTAAGGATGGATCCGTACATAAGTGTACTCGATCTAGGATTTTGATGCCGGAGAGAAAAAAAACCAATGAAAGAAATGGTGAAGACTAAGAGCGAATTCAAAAGGGAATATAAATAAACATACTGAATATGAAGGGATGCTTCGAGTATGTTTATTTATACGGTAAACTACAGAGAGTCGACGATCAATGACGATGGTATGTAGTGGTAAAGGCACTGAGAAAGAATTGGCGTACTGTTATGATATATATATATATTATTATTATTTTGATGACGAGGATATCCGGATCAGCTCGCGCATGTCTCGATTAATCCCTCAGATACTGACAAGGCATCCCTCACCAATATTGGGTAAAGTTTTGATCGAAATCAACGGATGTGACCAATCTGGATTTTGAGATTAGTGAGATTCGAACCCAAAATCTTTTAAAAAAAAATTAAATCGAATATCAGTTGATCAATTCAGATTGATTTGTGCCCTGTCCAGTAAAACACAAAAGTATTGTGGTATATCACAGACTTGAAAAATCATCTGACTATGACGTATCTACGGGACAGTGCTTTTCGATCATTGGGAGTACTCTTTGATGCGGTTGCACTGTGGTGTATATAAGACGCACTGTCATTCACGTGAGGAGCATTGTCATACGGTCGTGACGTCAATATCGGCAGCATTGGATGAAGGAAAAGTTAGGATTAGAGTTTAGATGAATTAACATATTTTCTAATATAAGAGTATAATATGCATCCTCAATATTTTGTTTTCTAATTACAAAATTGGATAAATTAAATCATAATTTTTGTTTGAGAACTGTTTGGTAAATACAATATTAGATATGGTCATTCGATAAATAATTTTGGTTTTAGAAACTGATTGATAAATCATTCTAAATATTAATACTTCTAACTTCAATTAAAGTTCAATATAAGTGGAGAAAAGTAAAATGATTCTAAAACTAAACAAAATAGAAGAATAAAAGTCATATAGATAATTACAACTTATCGAGGATTACATACGATCATTCACAACTAATGGATTTAATCATAGATAATTATTACATAGATTAGTGAATAATTCTATGTGAATAGAGTTTTATAAAACTCTAAGCATGCAATTTTCTTTATATACTAGGGTAATGCAATGTGATGAATAACGAATAAGACATTGTCAAGAATATATATTCCAGGTAATTCACGTGAGTGCAGATTAATCATAAAACTCTATCTCTTGAATTAAGCTCACAACTCCCCCTTAGATATTTATAGCTTTATGAATGAGTTAAATAAGACATAACTTAAAGTTGAGATATTTTCTTTATCTTGAATAAACATCAACTAAGATCAATAATTTACTCAAATTTAGGTTGTTACTAAAATAATCAACAGAGATAACTATTGCATTCATGAAACATAGCAAACCCTATTTGATCATTTTATGATAAAATCACACGTTACATAAAATAAAGTTAAAAAAATAATCACAATCCACATATTCATCACTCATTTCCATAAAATCAAAATCATCTCATAAATCCAAAATGGGATGACCGGTTCCCCAACCTCCTGACGATGACACTTCAAGACATACTTGGCCAATTCATATTGTGTCTTATTTGCCTCGCGAGACACCAATTGACATTGAAAAAAAAAAAAAACTGGTCAGTTTGAGCTGGAGAATTTGACAACAAGCCCCTCGCTACTGACAGGTCGGGTTTTTGCTTCTACAGCATAATGGTCAAATGCTGACAGCCAACCTCCAGTATCACCCTTCGATAACCCTGAATTAATGCCAATTCTGTACCATCCCTCATGCCAATTCCAAACCCTGAATCTATACTAAAGAGATGAGCAATGAAAATTAATATCCTATTTGACATTATCGAAAAAAAAAAAAAAAAAACTCATCTCATAAATTCATGATCATAAAATCATTCACATAATCCTTACTAATCAAAATTATTCAATTATGATCCAATCTATACAATCAAAACAAGAGAAGAGAACGATCAAACCCATAATCAAAGGACTTCAATAGCGAATTCAAACACTTTAATCTGGTGTCCTTGATCACGACATGTGTGATCACAACCTCGATTGAGAAATGAAAGAAATAAATCTGAGATTATAACTACAGAAATAGAAATCGAAAGACTATGATTGAGATTAAAATGTTAGATTTTAATTTTAATCATTCCTCTTTATTGATTAATCTCAATCGTTTATTATAATTAAATACATAGCAAGTGTGGTTTCATTTCTATTTTCAATTTTCTAATTTCTTTTCACTTGCTACTGAAATAGAACTTTTTGTTTTTAGTTCATGTTTTTAAAATGGATAAAACATAAATTGAAAACAGAAAACCAAAAAATAATTCTTTTTTTTTAGCAACAATTAAAAATAACCCTTGTGAGCCGAACCAAAGCGAGTCGGATAAAGTTTGAGCTCGACTCGTTAGGAATTTTGTTAGGCTTGGGGTTGAGTTTGAGCTTGATTCGAGTATAATCGTGCCGAGTTTGTCGAGTTTGTTTCATAAATAATTAGGCTCGAGCTCAATTCATATACTCATTCGAGCCAAGTCGAGCTTGAGTTGACCCAAGCCTTCTATAAAAAAATCAAATATCTTTAGAATTCAAGTTTAAAAATCATTATCGAAATCGAAATCACTATCTAGAAGCTTAAATTGATAAAATTGACGCATAAATAATATGTTAATTGACCTTAAATTGGAAAGATCATTTTATTTTTGCACACAATCACCTAATAATATATAAAGATATAGTAGTTTTTAGAATAAAATAGTTTTTTGAAAAAAAAATAAATAAATACGATATTAAAGTTTTATTTAACTCTTGAATATTATGTTTATATTTATGAAAAATAATTATATATGTGCACATATAAATACGAACATTAAACAAGTTATAATCGAACCAATACGATAAGCTTATAAATGAACCTGCTCATTAGTGTATCAAGTTGAGTCATAAATGACTCAAATTTAACTCATTTAATTTTACAAATCTAAAATAAATTCCAATTTGATTTACAAGTTTCATAATACTCGAATGGAATCGAGATTTATCCAAATAAATTCACTTGGTTCATCTACCACAGTTATGACACTAATTTGAGCATTTTTCCCCCATAAAATGCGTTGCAATGTTCTCGGACAAAATCCAATATCCAAACAACATTTTCCATGTCCTCGACACCTTCTCATTCCCATTGGTCAATCAATTACTGTTTGCTTGTTCTCCCCACACCACACCCACCGCCACCGCCACCGTCACCGTCACACCCTCACGGCCACCACTGTAGCCGTGACTGCGACCACCGTACTACCATTACACCACCACCCATTTATTTCTTCTTCTTTTTTTTTTTTACAAAATAAACTAGCAAAAAGGACACAAGAGACACTGAGATTCAAGAAAACAGATAACCCACCAAACACCCTTTATTATACACACCTCCCCATTTCACCATTATTCAACCATAAATCCACCTCTTTGATGTTGGAATTGGCTTCAGCCATGAGGGAACTGAACTGGATATGGATTGGAATCCACTGAGGAACCCACATTTCAAATGGGCAAACCCGAAAATGAGGTTTCAGTGCCCCCCGGTGGCGGCGGAGGCGGCGGCGGTGGAGAGGAGGGTGGCGAGGATGTGAGAAGGAGAGGTTGTGGGGTGGAGAGGGTGTGTGGATTGAGGTGTTTGATGGTGGTTTTGCTTGGCATTGGTGTTTTTGTTTCTTGGTTGTTTTGGCTTCCACCTTTCTTGGATCACTCCGATCTCGATGATCCCGATTTGGATCCTCGGTTTCGAGGTTAGGGTTTTGTTCTGTTGATGTTTGTTAGTGGGAGTTTCGGGTTTCGAGTGTCGGGATTGTGTGTGCTAGATGTATGGGATTGGTTTGGTTCGACTTGATTGATCAATTTAGGGTGTCATTTGTGTTGTTTCATTGATTTTGCTTGAACTTAGAGGTTAGGGTTTTATTTGTTTGATGTTCATTGATGCGGATTTTGGGGTTTCGAGTGTGGGGCATTGTGTGGGCTAGATGTGGGATTGGTTGAGTTCAAGTTATTTGATGAAGTTTGGGTGTCATTGTTTCATTTCGTTGATTTTGCTCGAATTTAGTCGACACTGTATGAACCGATAATGATCAGTTGATTGAGGCTGCTTGGAATGTGGTGTATAAGTTGATTTCTGATTCAAAATTTAGGATTGCATCATGTATTTGGTTTAGCTTCTATTTGTAGCTTATAGTCTGCATTGGTACAATAGTTTTGGTTTAGGATATCCAATTTTAGTACAGTCCATTATTGATGTGTGGAGAATATGCAATTTGGGGTTTATAGTATTGATGAGTGGAGATTATGCAATTTGGAATCTGTTGGCCTCAAGGAGGCAAATCTGAGTCGCTTACCAACTGGGACGTCACTGCAAGGCAAGTCGTATTGATGAGGTTTCTAGCATTTTTTTCTCAGCCTGTGCCCTTTAGAAGGCAAGTACTGGTAGTTTAACAGCTGAGACATCGCCGAATTGGGGATTTCTGATGCTCTGGATGTTGGTAGTAGCATGCTGTATTTGGGATTAAAGTGGTTGAAAATAATTGGATTGATGGAGATGCCACAAGCTGTAAATGGTTCATCAGTCATTAAAAGTGCAGCTTATCTTTTTCGAGTAATCTTTTTCAGTTTATTAAGCTCTTAAGTGAGGTTGACAATGTGTGTGCTAAATGTGGAATTCGGGAATTCAACTAAATTGATAATCAGATTTAGGGTGTTTCCATTCATGTGGCTTCAAAGATTTGATCAAGGGTTGATATTTACGCGCAGATTTCTTTGAAGTGAATAATGATCTGTTGTGGCCACTTGGAATGTAGTGTTTAGGTGGTGGGTGCTTGTTAAATTTAGGGTTGCATGATGGTACTGTTTAGCTTCCGTTTAGTGTATCAAAATTGTAGTTTGATTGTAGGATAATTGATTGTAGCGCAATCTACTTCTGGTGAGTGAAGAATATGAAAATTTGTGGTTTAGAGCATTCACATTAGATACGGTAAAATAGGGTATAGGTATGAATGAAAAAATAGAATATGTAATTGAGAAAAATAGTGATATGATGTTGAAAAAGTGTGTTGGAGTGTACAGAAACTATAAAATGAGGAAAAATGAACCGTAACTCTTCAAATGAAGAATAGTATTGTAGTATTCCTATTTTTTATAGGTGTAATGGGATATAAATAGGATATAATGGAGTGTATTGAATAGCAAAAACAGAGAGAAAAGTTTACCGCATCTGATGTGAATGTTCTTACCGTAGTCTTTCTTCGGAAGGAAACTAAAGTCGCTCAGCAATCAAGTGTTGGGGAAATTAGGACATCACTGCAGTGACGGCCGTTTCCGGTATTCATGGTGTTGGTAACGGGGAAACTGTTGGGTTAAAGCAGTCGAAGATGATTGGATAGATGGAGATATCACACCCTGTGACAGCTTACCTCATGTAGTCTTTCTCTAGGAATACTATTACACACTTTTCTTTATCCCAAGAGTAAACTAGAGGTGCTTTACGTTGTTGAAGTTGGTAGGAGTTAAGTGGCTTGTGCCTCGTCAGGCTATTTCCTGTTTACAAAAATTTGACCATTTATAACTTCACATTTTTCAAAGGATTTATAACTTATATGATACCAACGATTCGACCTGCATTTGACCCGGTCATTTCATAGCCCTTTTTTTTTCTGTTTTACTCTTTTCTGATCAAGCGCTTGATAAATTCTTATTTGTGTTCCTATCTTGCTTCTTTGGAATTGCAGCAAGTGTGATGATTCTAAAATCTAGCCAAGCTCTTGGTAGTGTATGGAAATAAGACACTTCCAGAAACAATAACTGATGATACCAATTCTCGGATTGAACTTGTTTCCTGTTTCACTACAACTACTACTTGATCAAGTTGTTTCTAATCCGTTTATCACTATAATCCTGTGATGATCAGGGTACGAGATAGTGGCGAGCTTCAAGCTGGAGAAGCCGATCTCTTCCTTGCAAGATAATATGGGACAGCTTGAAGCTGATATATTGGATGAGATTGAAGTTCCTGATGCTAAGGTGTTATCTCTAGGACTTCATGTCGTTTATGTTTTAGCATCTTTTTGCTTCATTGTCGAAAGCTTATCTCTGTTTCTACAATGCAGGTTGTTATCTTATCCCTGGAAAGTTCATACGGGTCGAAGTCGAATATCACAAGTGTGGTGTTTGGGATTGATCTTGAGACAAAAGATCCATCGTTGTCTATAGCTGCCCTGAGTCTGATTCGAGATTCTTTTGAATCCTTGGTTGTGCGTCAATCGTCCCTGAAGCTGACTGCATCATTGTTTGGAGAGCCATACTTCTTTGAGGTGCTGAAGTTTCCGGGTGGAATCACGGTTACTCCTCCTCAGATTGCTTTCCTCCTGCAAAAGTTCCATTTATCTTTCAACTTTACTCTCAGTTTCTCCATATATGAAATTCAAGAAAATTTTGATGAACTGAAAAGCCAGTTGAGAAGCGGGTTGCGCCTAGCTTCCTACGAGGTTAGCACATCATCCCCTCGTGAGCAATTGTTACTACGTTGTTCATATTAATCCTCTCCTAATTTTGTATCAAGAAAACCTATTGAAAGCTAAAAGTCTTGGGTACTGTAACTTGAACATTGTTCTCTAATGATCCTATATGCAGAATTTGTACATTAGTTTGACAAATTCAAGAGGCTCTACCGTGGATCCGCCTGCCACTGTTGAGTCCCATGTTCTGATGGCGGTCGGGATTACTCCCTCCAAGCAGAGACTCAAGCAGCTCGCGCAGACCATAAAAAATTCCCACGGAAGAAACCTTGGGCTGAATCACAGAGTCTTTGGAAAAGTTAAGCAGGTCAGCCTTTCATCGACACTGCAACACCTACTTAATGGAAGCGACACTAGTGGGACCTCGGAGCCACCTGCTCCAGCTCCTACGCTTTCCTCGTACCACAATGGCCGCCACCATGATAGCCAACAGCATCGTGATCCCGGTTTAGCTCCTGTCACGGCACCGTCACCTTTGCCTCTAAATAGATCTGAACCTGTCAAGAGTTCATCTGCGCCCCAGGTAGCTGCAATCTCGCCAGCTCAAAGCAGTTATACTAGACCACCTAGGTGCAGGTTTGGTTTTAAGAGGCAACACACTGCTAAGGCATCAAAGGGAGCTTGGGAAGCTCCAGTCGTTGCCCCAAAAGTATCACCTTACCATTCTGCTTTCTCGCCTCGTCCGCAAGCCAGGCTGCCTGCATCGGTCTCTACTTCTTTTCCTTCGTCTAGTCCTTTGCCGCATGCTATTTTGACTCATGCTAATCCAAGGTCTGGAAGTGGGATAAATTCTGAGCCTCCAAGCCAAAAGGTCGTCATTGCTCTCTCTCCAGTAACATGTAAGTATTCGCTGTAGTTTCATTGCTTCAACTTCCGATTTGTAAGCGTCTCTTTGAGGCCCTTATACTCTGTTCTTTTCTTTGGCAGCTAGAACAGGCAGCACTCGAGCACCTCTCCACTTATTTGCATTATTTACAGCTTTGTTATTGCGCCTATAACAGCAGCGGAATTCCACTTTCTTGTTCAATCGAGTTGTACCACGGCAGAGGAAAGACTCATTGTATCATGATATGAGATGAAGAAACAAACTGACGGACCTTTATGGAGGGGAGCTATGAAGAAGTTGCATATGCCCCGTGTTCCGCCCGAGTGGACATACAATGTTTGTTTTTGTACCATGTAAATATAAGATTCGAAACTAGTGCAATCAGCCATTCGGGTCAAGCCATAGCATGTAGATGGCAGGCCGAGAACGAAATGTGCATCCACTGCTTATGTAATGAAATTGTTTTCCCAAGTAACACAAGTACGAGAACCCGATATTCAGCATTTGCCGCATACTTTAACGAGGAACACTAACGAGAAATGTTATCGATAATCACTTATCATTATTGATCTTTGCATATATCCCTCATGTCTTCAACACCTAGCATGAATGATGATTCATAGACAATGGGGAGAAACATGATCGGCTTATGCTTTTGGGCATGGTGCATCAGGCAAGGTATCCGCTTGATGGTCATGCAAAAATCTAACGATTGTAATTTGAATGGAATCTTAGTAATAAAATGAATTATTCTGATTAAAACTTGACTTAGTGAGCTTCAAATCATAGAGAAAAGTGAATGTGCTTCATTACATAAAAATCTACCAAGACATCAAATTACAGGTGGAGATTAAGAATCTCTTGGTGAGTTTTATCACGACGGGAAGGAAGAGAAGGGGAGGTGATGAGAAATGAGGCGAAGGATGTCAACATGAAAATTGTTTGTGGATTGAAAGAAAATGTAAATGAACTATTTGATTTTAACATATGGAAATATTTCCTTCGTCCCATAAGTTTTGCAACATCACCAATTTTATTTTTATTCCTAATGATGTAATAAAATTATTTTTTTGACATAAGATTAATATTCACAACTTTATTTATCATTAGTGTTTCATAACAATGTTGCAAAAAATGATGTCTGATGGTTACAAACTTAACATCGAAATGCATGTTGTGCAAAAATTATGGGATGGAGTAAATAATAGATAATAATTTACATGCAAATAATAACATCTTTCTATTTGATTTAATAAATATATTGCTCTCTCTATCCCAGATAAGTTTAGACAGATAACTAAAAATAGATGTTTACATAAATTATAATATTTTTATATTAGACAATTTTAAAATGTCAAAAAACCCAAACTATCCATACTTTATGTTATATTATTTACTCTTTCATTACCTCTTCTTTCTCCACGCACTCACAATTTATCCACCCTTCTCACAAGGATATAAAGATAAAATATCATTAAATCCATGCATTTCTTAATAATCGGATCTAATCAACACATCGTAATTTATTTAAAACGGATAACATATATTTCATTATACTCTCTTCTATTCTGTCCATTTTGAGGGAATCGTTCTTTTTTTTAAATCAATCCAACTGTCTTTCTACAAATCCCTTTGATAAGGAATCGGCCATAATGATAGACATTAAAAAATAGTTCATTCGTCTCATAAAAAATGAAATAGTTTGACTGTATTTATTTATCGAAATAAAGTTTGACTGCGTTATGAGATGATCTAATATCATTTTGAAGAAAATCATGATGAAACACTACTAATAATTTAAGTTATGTATTTCAATTATCGATAATATGACATAATTTTTTTCGTCCATTAAAAAAAAATCAAACTCATTAAAAAACGTACATAATCTTTCGAAATCCTTTTTTTCTTTTTTATTCAGAACTCACAAGCAGCAAAATGGAAGAAAAGTTGACAAGTTTCCTTGTTTTTACTTCATTTTCCTTCCAAAAGGTTTGATGAAGTCGTGTCTAACCATAAATAAGGGTTCGCTTGATTAAGTTGATAAAAATATTTATAATTAATAAAAATAATTTATAATTCATTTAATTTTATACTTAATAAATAATTTGATGTTTGTTTGTAATAACCCAAAAATTTAAATATACTATAAAATAATAATTAATATTGAAATGAACTTAGGATAAAAACTACAATTTCATCTTAATACGTCCCAATCACGAGATGACACATGGAGAAATCCAACTTCCTTATCCCCTTAACCGATTTCTCCTTTCCCTTCTCCCTCACCACCACCAGCCACCGTCGCCGTCAGCTCCTCCCCTCTCTCCTCT
>JAOVYX010000320.1:0-42440 GCA_035668315.1 Drosera spatulata
TACGTTATAAATTATGATTTTCCGGGGTCACTGGAAGACTATGTTCATCGCATTGGAAGAACAGGTAGAGCTGGTGCAAAAGGAACGGCATATACATTTTTCACTGCTGCAAATGCCAGGTTTGCCAAGGAGCTGATTTCCATTTTACAAGAAGCGGGGCAGAGGGTCAGCCCAGAGCTTGCAGCTATGGGTAGAGGTGCTCCTCCTCCTCCATCAGGTGAGAGTTGCAGCTTTAATACAGAGCGCGATTAGACTCGATGTAAGAAGTCCACGACTCACGTGCAGCTTGTAGCAATGCACATTCTAAATCAAATGCCTCGTGTGCAAAATATTCTTGTTTCTCTCTGTAGTCAACGTAGTCAGGGGTTTCCCAAGTTCATTCAAGATTACTCCTATTTGACTCTAATACTTTTGAATTTTTGTCTTATTGCTTATTTGCCATTTTTACTTGATCAGGGCACAGTTCTTACCGTGGGAGAGGTTATGGTGGTGGTCGTTCATGGAACTAATGCACCCGACGGCCATGAAAACTTGGTCTTCGTGGAGATATGAGCCACACTGATCATGTTGGCCATCACTTGGATATCCAAGCTCCAGTATATCTTCTCAGCTGGCCAGCTCAAAGTTCCAGCCTGAAATATCCTAGATACTTCTTTCAACAGCTGTTTCTAGGGTTTATGCATGTAATTCCTTGTACAATAGCTTTTGAAGGTTTTGAGCAAATTGTGCAGTCTTTTTAGTAGCTTCCTGGCGATATGCCTCGCCAACATTGTAGCACGGGGTTGTATTTAAAACCAAGGAAGATTTGCATATCCAGGATATCTCCAGGTGCAGTGACAAATCTAATTTTTAGAGTGACATCAGCTATGCTATTTCTATGTGTATGCCGTGCTGTTTCTACTGCTATGCTGTTATGGAACCTGATATCCCAGTCTTGTCCAACTCAAGTTGTCCCAAGTCCCTACTTATTAGACGATACAAGTTTCGGTCTTCTCCAATGAGCAGCGAATTCTTGTTCTAGGCAATCTAATCCAATGTACTTATTAGCCATGGATCAAGTACGACGTTTGGATGTGATTTTGATTTTACATTGATGATCCGTATTTAACTTATGATATACTACACGTAAAATTAATCTTATATCTTCTTTTTTTTTTGTGATAAAAGGGTGTTCGGATCAGCTTCGTGCGTATCTCGACTAATCCCTCGGATATTGGGTTTGGTTTTGGTCGAAACCAACGGACGTGAACAACCTGAATTTTGAGGTTACTGAAACTCGAATCCAAGACCTTCAATAAAAAAAATTGAGTCGAACACCACTAGATTAATCCAAATTGATTATTAATGTTATATCTTTTCATATTTCAAGAAAGATTGAATATTTTGACCATATGATTTAAGGAAATTATTTCTTACAAACACAGAGGGAAAGGATAGCGTAGGACTACAGATAGCAAACTGCCATCTCCCAACCACCACTGTTTCAGCAGCACCGGCGGCGGCGGCGAAATGGCGTTATCGGCGTCATTTCCAGCGAGGCCGCCTATGATTCCGGCGAGGAGGATGATGACGGTGAAGGCATCGGCGTGGGACACCGGAGAAGGCATCTCCCACAACTCCAACCGCAGTCGCAAACCGCTTCTCACTTACAAGAAACCCATGCTCGAAACCGCTGCCGCCTCGTCGACTCGTCTCAGCCGCCGCAGTCGTTCGATTCTGACAAAGCCGGCGAGTGTTGCGGAGAAGATCGACGTTCGGAAACTCCTCGCCCTCCCTGAACAAGCAAATGGTAAATGGAAATGAATGCATTCTTGTGATTACTCCCAAATGTTGTGATCGATTAGGTTTCGGTATTTCATCCTCCCCAGACCCTGTCAATTGACGAGATTACCTTGGTTGTTGTTGTTGTTGTACAGTTTGGTGAACTTGTTGGGGGTAATTGTGGTTTTTGTAGTGATTGTATTGCGTCTTGTGTTTTGGGATTATGAAGTCACGTACCAGCAAGGTAATGATCAGTGTTTTAGAGTGAATTTGGGGCGGATATTGTACACGGTCTAATCTTGCAGATTAAGAGATGGTTAGAATTTATAACTACGCGTGCTCGTTGAGCGAGTGAGGTTCTTATGCTAGAATTGATGGCGTTTTGAGGATTGGTAATTTCTCTGATGTCAAACACTTCGATGTGGTGAAATTGTGGTGAAGGTGACCCTGGAATGTGGGAGTAAAACTGTAGTGAAGAACTTGTTAAAAAAAGCTGTAGCGAAGATGACTATGTGGGATGAGGGTCTTGCCACGATGATGACTGAATATTAGTTTCTTGTTGTGTTTCAATCTGCTGCTCCATAGGTAGATACGAATTCTGTTTTTCTTGCACTCTTTATTGATTGCACTCGTATTTTTTATTCTAGACTATTTTTTTTTTCTTCTAATTGATTGTTCTATCGGATTCGTTGAATAGGTGTAGTGACTCCAGTACGTGCAATAAAGGTGGAGGAGTCAACATACATGGGTTATGAGAGATGGCCGCCAAGCCCACCAAAGGGGGACAAACCTCAGTTTTCTTTCAACCCTACAATGTTGGTATATATCGGAGATTGCATATACGAGGTTTTATTCTTTTCTGGTTTCTGGATTGTTGTTGTGAGTTTTTTGCACGTACATGAATTTACCTTGGTTTTCTATATGTGATGAAGAACAATAAATCTGAATTTACCTATGTAGGTAGATGTCGTCATCGACTGCCTCATCCCGGGTTTCTGGAACCGAGAATGGCACAAAACACTCAAACTCCTCCAAGAATGACTAGACGAAGTAATTCAACCATATATTATACGTACATACTACAGTTCCAATGCTTCCATGTCCAGAGATAATGGCTTAAAGGCCTCCAGGTATATGATCGGCTTTTGTCACAAGGATTCGCAGCGTGGTGATGGATTCAAGGAGCTGATTTTAGGCTAGATGTGAATTATTGGGGCTTGTTAACGTAGAACCCTATTTGATCCTCTAGGTGTTGATTTTGTTCATTCTGAATACGTTGTCACGAAGCTGTTCATCTTATCTTTCTCAGGGATGCAAGACTCTATCTATGGCTTTGCCATCAATTTTGGTTGTATAGTTGAATTAATATCACTGTCCAGATATCTGCATAAAACTCTCAAGGGACCAGCATAAGATACTTGTTCATTTGCGGTTTTCTCTTCGAGTATTTTTCAATTTTGCCTTTCCATGATCGCCTTTTCCCTACGTGTTGTAGAGCGCCAAGACAATGGTTGTAGTCCGATGAATTCACTTCTGGTCTCCTTGTAGGAACATGCCTTTCTTAGCAGTCTCGCCGAATGTTGCAACTCTGCAAGGCAAGCCTGTTCTCGACGTGAACCTAACAAGAGAACAGTAATTTTCACCGGACGCATTGAACTACAGTGTGGTTGAACTAAACAGTTCAGTCCTGTATAAAGTTTCCCCTACAAATTCTTGTTGAATACGGACTCGCTTTTGTATATTCATGGTGCCGGTGTGATGGCTTAATTGCCTGTTTATGCGACAGCACAAATGGTTGTTCATAACAGTGATAGTAATAATGTCAGTTTCACCAGCTCGTTTCTGTCAGATGGAGCGGTGAAATTTGTTGTGGTTGATATTGTATGTTACTTAAAAGCCTGCAGGTTTGCCTCTTGGAAGGTACAATGGAGACTAGGGAGCTTGTGTTTCATAAATTCGAACCGTATCTTAGCTCTCCAGTTACTGTCTACAGCGCTACACTGAATTTGGTGGCCACCTCTCCTCTCCTTTGACGATTAGGAAGAAGATGGAAAATGCGAGAGCCAGGTATCTATCGAATGAGGAACCAATTATAGCAAAAATCTGAACTGATGACAGAAGACACTAGAATATAGATCTAACCACATCAGTCGGGGTCAAAGTAGAATTGAACCAAACCACGACACTATTCGTTACATGACAATCTAGTCTGATGTTTCATGTTTGAAGCCGTATCAAAACCATAATACAGTAAAAGTTTAACTGAACCAAACCGAAGCCTTTAGTGAAGAGCTGTAAAATTCTGTAACTAACAACCTTTTCCTACATTTCAATAGGTAGCTTTCAAGCCTGAAAGGGTTGATGTCATTTCCATAATATTCGAGATTGTAGCAGCACGACGTAACTATTTCCATTCACTGATGTAACCAACTGCTCTAAGAAATTCTTTTCCATGGCTTCCATGAGTAGCTTTCAAGCCCGAGAAAAGACGATCTTCTTGGCGTCATATTTGATATCGCTGTTGCAAGACATCAGGGATTCACGGGTTCTACTCTAATCTCGATGAATTGATATCTTAGGTTAGAGTATCCGGTAACCAGGGATGAGCTGATGCTAGAAAACTGGTTACGGCCGCAAAGGTGGATGAGAAATGACCATACCTGGCTCTTTTTGAGCATCCTAATCACGTAGCTTCGCTGCTATAATCAGTTAACATGAACAAGGGATTTCAGGTTGTTCATTTCGTGTTCGGTCCCATATCACTTAACTTAATTTGCCTTTGAAATTTGGTTGCAATCTTTGCATTTCACCCAAATAGAAATGAAGTAAATTTTGCAGCAATTATGAGTCTATCTTGTTTTAGCAAATATGCTGGCCATGTTGCCAAGAGTTCAAGCTAGCTATGTTCAAATTATGTGCCCGTGGGTGATTTATGAGTATATTGAGTTAGGTGAATAGTGGATTCTGTTTTCCTGGTTTAGGATAAGTGTTAGGTGAGTAATGATGCTCATTGAACTGTTGCAATTGCTTGTAAAGTTCATCGATTTCAAATGTACCGTCTCGAAGAAGGTTTCTGCAAAACAAATCTGTTAGAGGAGTCTCATAACAAGTACATACATGATCTGGATTATTTTATTTATTATGAATTGATTTTGAACTGAGACTCGAATATTCTGTAACAGTCGAAAGGGTGGAGGAATCTAAGAAGCAAGAACCAGCAATGTTTCCTCGAGTTATAGAGGATAAATATTTGGGTCATTAACCTATATGTATATAAATAAAATCATTGGTGCTGCAACAGCAGTCAATATGACTGTTGCAATCTGCACCTCTTTTTCTCGTGAACTTTATATTATTTTATAATGAACTGAGACAAAAAATAGTACAGTTCACAATAAAATAAGATACAGTTCACACGAAAAAGACATGCAGTTTGCAACAGTCATATTGGTTGTTGCTGCAGCACCAACGACGGACCCATATATATATACGGCTGAAGGGAAGAACAACTGCTATTGCCTTTTAAAATAAAATAATCAAAAATCATCTTTAAAAAAAAAAAGATGTGAGGGAGGCAGCAGCGGCTTTTTTAATCATCTTAGCTAAAAACACTCACAAAAACATGATAATTGACATCGTTTATCATCAATTATGTACATGAATATTATCACCTACACGTTTAAATTGTGTTTTCAAAATTTGATAGTCATCGGTTATACGTGCGCTTGGGAATGGTATAGTTTATTTAAAGATTGTTTTGAATCGTTCATTCTAATGGTTTGTAGTTTTAATGATTAAAATTGTTGAAATGATTTCAATTTCGGTTATCATGTTTTATTGGAATAGATGATCAATTATTGAGAAACGATACTTATCATCATATTTCATGATTGTTTTTATCTATGTTGACTAAAGAAAGTTTAACCCAATCCTTTATATATATATATATATAGAATGCCTATTGGACTATCTGATAACCTTTATGCTTCTATTGTACTCTCCACCAAACATTTTCTTCGAGAGGACCTTGACTAGGGCAACATGTACAACGGTACAAACACGAAGATGAGTAGTAATAGTTATAGGGTAAACTTGGTTCAAGTGGTGCACCGTGCATGCCCTTGTGCATTGCAACTTAACTTCGTGCTTCATACTTCATACTGTCGATCTAATTGATGTCGCATCCTATACTAACCAAAGATGACGAGTTTGAATTTTGTTATTAGATATCGCTCTCTACATATTGTAAGAGTGGAGAGAAGAGAAACTAGGATTCATAGTCTATACATGTGGTTGAGGGTGCATTACTGTCACGAACGGGCTAATTTATGAGGTTCGCGTCGAGGAATTGTCTAGAGTTCTCCACATTTTTCTAGACAATTCCATACTTTTCTAGAGTTTTCTTGAGAACTCTAGGGTTCTCCGCAATTCTCTAGAATTCCCTAGAGTTAGGAAGAGTTCTCTACGAAATTCTTGTACATAGAAGAAAGATATGGAAGAGTCTAGATGTCAAGTGTAGAACTCTCCATAAAGGTGTATATAAGGGGATGCAAGCCTGATTTGTCAAACCATCCCAAGGAATCACAAGACATCCCACATTCTTGTAAACTCTCAAAACTTTGTAAGCTCTCAAGTGTTCTCAATAAAAACTTGTTTCCAAGTCCAAACTCTCTTGCGTTTTCAAACATTACCTTTGGGTGACGAGTTAGGCTGAGCTCGAGTGAAGGAGTGAGTAACTTGAGTGCCGCACGGATAGCGAGAATCTAACCCCGTGACAAGTGGTATCAGAGCAGGTTCGTACGAGAGATGGCGGATTCAAGCGTTGTCGAGCAAGGAATTCTTGAGGAGGTGAACACCGCAAATGTAACCATGCGTAAAGAAAGGGGAAAGTCGAAGGATGTTCAAGCAACCATGGAGTCACGATTCTCGCGGGTGGAAGAGGTCGTGGCCAAGATGGCGGAAAGGTTAGAGGAAGATGTGCTTAGCAATGATGTTATCGAGCCTTGGGAGGAATGCCTCAGGGGTGTGTTACAAGGTGCTCTCAACTCATGCTTGGACACTCTTTGCAAGGAGTTCCGAGCACAAATGGATGAGGTACGTGCGGTGATGGCTACTCTTCAAGAGCAGATGAAGGTCTTGAGGGAAGAAACATCGCTATGCAAGGCGGCCATAGCGAATGGAGGAGCAAGCTTTGGGAAGATAGCGCGCTTCGAGCCCCCTAAGCCAAAACCGTTTTCGGGAAAACGCGTTGATAAGGAAGTCGACACCTTCTTCTTCAACATGGAGAGATACTTTGATCTATTGGGTATGAAAGAAGAGGAGAAGAAGATCAAGACCGCGGTCATGTTTCTCTCCGACACGGCGACTATGTGGTGGCGTTGTCTTTATGCCGACGTTCAAGCGGGAACGTTCACTATGGAGAAGTGGGATGACTTCAAGAAGGATCTCAAACTCCACTTCTATCAGGAGAATGCTCAATATGAAGCCAAGAGATAACTTCGAAAGTTGAGACATACGGACATAATTCGCGAGTACGTGAAGGATTTCACGGAGTTGCTCTTCCAAATTAGCGACATGTCCGAAGAAGACAAACTCATCTACTTCGAGGATGGACTTCAACCATGAGCACAACAAGAGTTACAACGACGTGGTGTCCAAACTCTTGCGGCGGCCATGGCAACGACGGAATCCTTCGTCGAATTCAAGAGGAGCGAGTCTCCAAGGGGAAGGGAGGCGAGGAGTGATTCCGAGAAAGGTGGAGGAGAGAGCCGGGATCAAGTCGACTTCGAGTTTCGTTAGCCAGAGTGACTCGAAGAAAGGAGAGCAAAGAGGGTGAAAGAAGAGCACATCCAAGGACGCGGGGAAATCCAAGGGTGAGGTAAAGTGCTTCTTATGCGATGGCCCTCACTTCGTTCGGGAGTGTCCGAAGAAGAATGCTCTCTCGGCTATAGTTGCTCGGGTGGAGGAGGAACCCGTGCAAGAGATGGGATCTTTGAGGATCCTTAACGCGATGAAGACCACGAAGGAGAAGTCTTCATCGAGGATCCTTAACGCAATGAAGACCGCGGAGGAGAAGTTTTCATCTAAAGGATTGATGTACGTCGATGCAGTGATCGAATCGTACACAACTCATGCCTTGGTTGATATCGGGACAACTCACAACTTTGTCTCGCGGGGAGAGATAAAGCGACTTGGACTTCGAGTCGACAAAGAGCAAGGCATGCTCAAGGGAATGAACTCGAAGCCCGAACCAATAGATGGCGTGGTCCGTAGCGTGCGGCTTCACATTGGCAATTGGACGGGATCGGTGGATCTCATGGTCGTTCCCATGAACGACTGCCCTTTGGTGCTTGGGATCGACTTCATCGAGGGTGTGAAGGCGATACCTTCGCTAATGTCATGCACATAGTGAAGGATGATGGAGTTTACGTGGTCCCGATGGTGCGACGAGCGAAGAAGGATCAAGCGAAAAAGATCGCAACCATGCAACTCTTGAAGGAAAGCAAAAGTGAGGAACCTACTCACTTGAAGAAAGGTGAGATCTCTCACGCGACAAAGGAGGTGCCAAAGAAGATCTCACAAGTCTTGCCGAAGGAGCACGGGAAGGAACTCCCTCCAGGACGGCAAGATGGATACTCAAAGGCTTCTCGCGACGACTCCGGGAAAGGATCGAGTCATGCAAGTGCGTCGCGACGAGGACGTTCGCGACATAGGTGGAGGAGTATGTCACAGACGGGATAATTTATGAGGTTCACGTTAAGGAATTGTCTAGAGTTCTCCACATTTTTCTACACAATTTCATACTTTTCTAGAGTTTTCTTGAGAACTGTAGGGTTCTCCGAAATTCTCTAGAATTCTCTTAAGTTAGGAAGAGTTCTCTAGGAAATTTTTGTATATAGAAGAAAGATATGGAAGAGTCTAGATGACAAGTCTACAACTCTCCATGAAGGTATATATAAGGGGATGCAAGTCTAATTTGCCAAGCCATCACAAGGAATCCCAAGACATCTCACATTCTTGTAAACTCTCAAAGTTTTGTAAGCTCTCAAGTGTTTTCAATACAAGCTTGTTTCCAAGTCCAAACTCTCTTGCGTTTTCAAACATCACCTTTGAGTGACGAATTAGGCTGAACTCGAGTGAAGGAGTGAGTAATTTGAGTACCGCACGGATAACGAGAATCTAACCCCATGACATTACGCTTGCCTTTTTCCTTTTTCAGTCATTATCATGTGACTTTGCGGCCACAATAAGTAGTTTACGTGAAGTAGTGCTTTTTGGTAGTTAGTTTCTCCTCCAAAGTTGGTTG
This sequence comes from Drosera spatulata, assembly GCA_035668315.1. NCBI lineage: Eukaryota > Viridiplantae > Streptophyta > Magnoliopsida > Caryophyllales > Droseraceae > Drosera > Drosera spatulata. The sequence goes on from JAOVYX010000320.1 coordinate 9,068, forward strand.
GAACTATGGATTTTTCACTCATACAACAATAAGGTGGGCACCAAATTATGAGTCTTTCGCAATGTGTTAAAATTGATCATGGGAGTAATCGAGATAGCTTCCTATTATCCAGACTTTTCGATAAATCTTCGATGAACGTTTTAATAATTATCTAAATGATCATCAAATAGTTGTTTATTGTAAGATAAAGACGACAGTAGAAGCTGAAAGAAATTACGGGACTACATTGTTGAGCCTTAACATGGAGACCACGGACTTCTAGCCCTTATGGTCCTCCTTTATGGATCAAGTTCTCACTTTTAGTTTCCAAGTGTTGGTCCTTGCTAAGTGTTCAACCTAGTTTTCTGTTTTCGTTCAAGTTTGAATCCTAGTTAATTTATTAGCATAGTGAGTTAGGTAAACAATGGTACTTTGGTAAAAGTATTGCATTAGCATGTACCAAATAGATGAATGTTCTCGAATCGCGCAATGTTGTACTAAATGAAGGGACTACAATTTCTTATGCAATGACTTGGCTTCGTAAATTATCCGGACTAAATAAGTTAACTCGAAGCTACACAATTGATATTCCTGACTAGAAAAACACCACGAGATTGCAACACTGATTTATCCGATCCATATTATAGTTCACTTGATATGCATATGGATTAATGAAACTGACCGAAATAAGATTGTGGGGTAATTCATAGATGAAAATGGTTCGTAAGAGAACCAACCTGGGTTGGTTTAATGGTGTTCGACTCAACCTTCTTCTTGAAGGTTTTGGGTTTGAATCCCACTAGCCTCAAAATCCATGTTGGCCACGTCCGTTGACTTCGGTCAAAGCTTTATCCGATATTGGTGGGGGGGGGCGTCTTGTCAGTATCCGGGGGATTAGTCAAGGTACGCGCGAGTTAACCCGGACATCCTTGTCACCAAATAAAAAAAAAAAAAAGGTTCGCGAGAGAATTGAAGTTGGGCACAATGGACAGTACATATCACATTAAAATGCAATCTCGTAGGACCATGAAAAATTAAACTTGTGTAAATGCTGTTGACCTCCAGGATACAGAGCAGTAAATATTTTTGCTCTTGCTGAGAAGGAAATTTATAGTGATTTTTTGCATCATTTATTGTTCATGGAAACTACTCCTATGTGTGAAGTCTTTTTCATCTTTATTATTTTCATTAGAATTTACATAATTTGAGGTAACTTTCTATATATATATATATATATATATATATATATTGAGTTGATATACATCAGCTCTGGCCATGGGATTGTTAATTTGTTATAACATACATGGCCAATGAATTTACTTACATATGGCCCCGGACAACAATATCGTTTAAATGTGACTTTGCTCGATCGTTAGAAGGGACAAAACGAACTGTAGTGTGCTCATCTCGGGATTGCACCTTCATCGCAAACATGATGGTATTCGACATCTATATGCTGCTTACAGAGTTACAGATAATGTGCCTTAAGAGTCTAGAAGATTAGAGGCGATCAATATCTAGTTGACATTGGAAACCACTTAAGCGCTTGTATCACGGACGAAATTCTCTCCTAGACATTTTGATAAAGAACTAGAATGTTCGATGATAGACAAAGAGTTGCAATTGAAAGCAGAACTCTATTGTCCTGTTTCCTGAGGTCCATGATCTAATAAGTGTTTGAAACAGTGTGGCAAAAATGTTGGTAGTTAATTTAAGGCAGGTTTAGCTCTTTGTTCGTGTATGTGTAGACGTAGACCTAAGTTTCACTTTCGGGTCCAATATCATTATTTTTCATAATGCCGAACCTATCGTCATTGTTTTGACATGGATTTCACTCTAGCGTCATTGCTCTACATAAATGTGAGGAAGGATAAATTTAATGACAAACAATATTATTCTCAATTATGTGATCAGGATAGGAGTTTTGTATATGTCGTTTTGTCAAACCTCATATGTATGTTATTCGGACTCAGGATACCTCGAGGGGATACAGTCGCCCATGACTTATGGGATAATCAAATTACACAGTAGTCTATTATTTTCGAAACATATGAAAAAAGGAAGAAAAAAAAAAACAGTACAAAAGGGCTTTCACTCTCTCTCAGTTCCTACTCCAATAGCAAAATTTACTACACCACCTCATCAAATAATTATGGCATAGCTGCAACTTCCCTGGTATCACATTTATTACACGCTGCATTTCGATTTGCAATTTCCCCCACGGCTCTACACACCTTTTTTTATCTTTTTCAGTTCAAAAAACAGAACAACTTTATTTTTATTTTTATTTTTTTGGTGCTCATAAATTTTTGGTGTATATATTTGCACATTGGCATAGGTGAAAGGGCCAATAGTGAACTTTGATTCTCTCTGCATAAGTGAATCATCATCATCATAATTCATCAAAATCATCATCATCATCATCATGGAGTTGGCTGCGGCTTTGAAGCTTTTTCTGTCTCTTGTTCTTCTTCTTCAATGGCTTTGTTCCTCCTCATCTGCCACCTTTGCATTCTCTCAAGGTATCCTACTCTCACATTATTTCTAATGCCACAATGTGATGGCAATCTTCGAGCGCTCCAATCGTTGGATGCTTTACAACGTAGATTTACTTAATCCATTTTGGTTTTATAGACTTATGCGTACGTTCAGAGGTTTATCTGGTGCACGTCTGAAAGATAATATGTTCTTTCTCAAAATCGCTTAAGATGAGCACTTTGACGAACAGTCGTTTTAAACCTGATTGACTTAAACGCTCAGACAAATATTGTTAAGACTCTGAGATAGAACTTAGAAGTGAAATTTCCTTTCCATTAGCAACTTTTTTGTGTTGACAAGTTACTAACATGGCATCAAAATGTGACAAAATGCAGGGGAAGAACAGAACCTCGAAGGTGTTCTTGGTGATCAAAACTATGAATACAAGTACCCATTCATCAAGCGAGCGAGCACATTCAAATCGCCGCCATCATCATCGACATCATCCAACGGTGGAAAACACACGGACTACGATTACATTGTGATAGGAGGAGGCACAGCAGGGTGCCCATTGGCAGCAACACTATCAGAGAAGTTCAGTGTGTTGGTGTTGGAAAGGGGAGGTGTGCCCTTTGACAACTACAATGTATCTTATATGCAGAACTTTCACCTCTCCTTGGCTGATACCTCACCTTCATCTGCTTCCCAATGTTTCATATCCACTGATGGTGTGTTCAATTCTAGAGCTAGGGTGCTTGGTGGTGGCACCTGCATCAATGCTGGGTTTTATACGAGGGCTAGCTCAAGGTATGTCCATCTATCTAATTCATCCGAATATCTGTCTCGATAAGAATGCTGGCACAGAGATACGTTGTCGTTTGGAAACTCTTTCTTTCAATTTGGACAACTATCAGCTTGTCCCGAGGGATTCACAAAAGTTTTACGTTTAATAGTTTTCATGTGGATGATGTTATGGTTGTTAGGTTCATAGGCCAAATTTGATTTGTGGGTTTGAAGCATTGCATCCATAGTTTTGGCCCTGAGATACCGTTGTTTCCAGCCTAGTACGACTACATCGAATAGCTCATATATTTCGTTTACTTTTCCGGCAATAATGGAAACTTAATTAACTTTAAGGATAGCTGAGTAAATACCCATCAGCAGTGAATCACTGTTTCTGACCAGTGGGAGCATTATTAGTATACTTGGTGGCTAGTTCATACATTTTGGCTACATTATATAGTTGGATGCAATTACGTCAGATTAAATAGTTGTAATCTTTTGCTTTTTCAAATTTGGCATAACATAATCTTTACTTCGATATATGTGCACTGGTTGTTATACTCCTAGTGTGTATCTTTCTTGTCGAATGTTTTTTTTTTTTTGTTGAATCATTGTGACGGATGAACAATAGTACAAAACTATGGACCGGAAGACCATGGTTTTTTGAGACTTTGAACGGGTTCTAGGATTTATTTGGTGGGCACCCGAAAGATCTGGCTCGCGCTTTCTCTAAGAAAACGATGTTCTTATTAGGACTTTGGACATAGAGCATAGAGAATGACATATTGGTTCCATTCCATTTATGAGAACCTTATGAGAAATATGTAAAAAAGTTAGTTTGCCATACATCATTTTCATATGAGTTCAATTAATCCGCCAACTACCTTCTGGTTTGCTCATTTAAATCTCACAAACATTCCAGTGTGTATACACATTAATATATGAGAAGAGGAACACTTTTTTAAGTTTTGATGTTGGTATAGAATGCTACTTTTATAGTCTTACTAATTTTCAGCACCATGTTATCGTCTGAGTATATTATTCGTCCTGAGTAATTTTAAAATATGTAAGCTGATGATCATTATAACTAACTAGTTGCTGTTGAGGTTTTCGAATATTTTAAGGGACCGTTCCCTGATGCCGCGTGGAGAAAACATAGTAGTAATTTGACATTCATATAGATGAGATCTGATTTTAGAGAATATTTTGGCTAATTCTTTCCCTTTTCTTAATTTTTCCAGTTATGTGAAGAGAGTAGGATGGGATCCAAAGCTAGTGAACGAGTCATATCCTTGGATAGAGGACAGGATTGTTCACAGACCAAAGCTTGCTCCATGGCAAAGAGCAGTCAGGGACAGTCTCCTTGAAGTAGGGATATCGCCTTTCAACGGGTTCACTTACGATCATAAGTATGGAACTAAGGTTGGAGGTACCATTTTCGATGACCAGGGACGTCGCAACACTGCTGCTGAACTACTGAGTTCTGGAAACCCCGGGAACCTTACTGTCTTGATATATGCCACAGTCCAGAAGATCGTCTTTGACAGTTCTGGTATAAGCATTTATAATCATCAATGATATACATAAGTGATTTATTTCATCTCTTGGCGTGCTAATTATAATTCTATCTATGATCACTCAGGGATCAAGCCGAAAGCAACAGGAGTAGTATTCAAGGATGAGAACGGAGAATATCATGAAGCAATTCTGTCAACCAAACCAGGAAGCGAGGTGATCCTGTCATCAGGTGCTATAGGGAGCCCTCAGCTTCTCCTCTTAAGTGGGATAGGACCAAAGGCGGACTTAGAGAAGCTGAACATCCCGGTAGTCCTCGACAACAAGAATGTGGGCAAAAACATGCAAGATAACCCTCTCAACACGGTCTTCATCCCCTCGAACAAGCCGGTGCAGCAATCCTTGATTCAGACAGTAGGTGTAACAAACATGGGTGTCTATATTGAGGCTAGTAGCGGGTTTGGTCAGTCCAGGGACAGCATTCAAAGGCATCATGGCATCATATCCGCCGAGGTTAGTTCTGCTAACCTATCTAACATGACTGAGGAACAGATATGTTGATATCTGATATCCTAATTATTTGATGATTTGAGCAGATAGGCCAGCTTTCCACAATTCCTCCAAAGCAAAGAACAAAGGCGGCGATCCAAGCATTCAAAGACAACAAGCAAGACTTGCCTTATGAAGCATTCATGGGAGGTTTCATCCTCGAAAAGCTCGCTTCGCCAAAGTCCAAAGGAGAGCTGAGCTTGATCAATTCCAACGCAGACGACAACCCATCGGTCACCTTCAACTACTTCAGCCATCCTCTTGATCTCAAGCGTTGTGTAGAAGGCATCCGTGTCGTGGAGAAGATAGTGAAGTCGAAGCCCTTCATCAACTACACTCGTTTGGACAAGGCCTCGCTTGACAGGCTCCTTAACATGAGTGTTCAGGCCAATGTCAACCTCATACCTAGGCACACCAATGATACAAGCAGCCTTGAGCAGTTCTGCAAGGACACTGTCATCACTATCTGGCACTACCATGGAGGATGCAATGTAGGCAAGGTGGTGGCACCCGACTATCGGGTGCTAGGCGTTGAGGGGGTCCGTGTCGTCGATGGCTCAACGTTCTCTGATTCCCCGGGGACTAATCCTCAGGCAACCGTCATGATGATGGGAAGGTAAGATCACTTCCATTCAAAACTTGGAGGTTTAAGTTCAAATAAGCTAGTCGAGCTTGATCTATTGGTCAAACGCTCATGGTAGTTCATTAAGTAATCATTTTCGTGCGTCGTTTTTGGAATGTGCAGGTACATGGGTGTGCAGATCCTGAAGGAGAGACAGGGAGAAGCAGCTGGTGTGTGATGAGTCTCATCATCAACAGAGAGCAGCAGATTGAAGCAATATGGAAAGTCATATTGAGCACTTGAATATGAAGATTTTGGTTGGTTGCATTCTATGCAAGCAGTTTACTTGTAGAGATAGAAGCTTGCTACTGTATCAAGTGTAATGCTCATTGATTATTTATTCAAGTTGTCGCAATCCATAGCCAAGTATGGCGTTGAATAGACTACTGGACTGGTGTTCATTTCTAGATCAGAAATGCTTCCTCTGCTTACTCGTCCAAATCTTTTGTTCCTACACTTGGCTCTAATCACCTTTTTCAAGTCAGTCGCAAAATACAAAGAGACTAATCCCCGCAGTGTTAGTAACAAGGCATGTACTGGCCGAGGTTCAAAACCACAAAAAAATGGGTATATGTTATTCGACAATCATTAGCCTCGAACTGATCAAAGCAGATCGGCTCCTGACCCACGGCCAAGATTTTGCAACAAACCAGATGTCTTGGCATATGACTAAAACCAGAACTGAGAAAACATTACTCAATCCCAAACAATACATAAATTCATAAATCAAGCATACACGAATAGTGCAAGAACGCAATAGCAACAAGCATATAGCATAACCATTTCAAGTCGATTTTCCCCTACTGACAAACACAAATAAGGATAAGTATCTTAACCTCGACTAACAATATGAATAGACACCCCACGAAAAAAAGGATAAGGGAATAAGGACACTAAATCACGAACTCATAGCTAACAAAACTCAATGACGAACCACCGAAGCCCAAAGATGTATTACTGCTGCTTGCACTCTGGAGGACGCTCAGTTTGCTGGCCTTCTCCACATAAAGGTCTTCCGCTCTTCTGCAATACGAGAAAAAATCACTTGTTACAAAATAACACAACGCATAGCATCCTGAAAATATGTCAGCATGACTAGATCACGCCACCTTGGCACCACCACATTGAACATGGGCAGATTTCATGGTGCTGCAGACATAATTAGAACAAATCCACTCAGACAATGGATCCAACAAACTTAAGAATGAGGCACCTTTTTCGTAGTCTTGTTGTCTTCTTCATCCTCATCCTCATCCTCATCCTCGTCATCATCTTCATCATCCTCTTCATCGTCCTCATCTTCGTTCTCATCTTCGTCATCGCCCTCGCCTTCCTCATCTATGTCTTCAAAATCCTCATCAGCTGCCTCTCCAGTGAACCATGAGACAGCATGGGGTATAATTTTATCACGGATAGTAGAACTGCAGGAAACACCATGGATGTCAGTCAAATCAAATTAAGATAACTGATGTCACTCAAATGCAATGAAGAAGCCTGACGAAATGCTGCACTTCTATAATTGTCTGCTTCAAACTTGTGATCACAAATTCTGTTCCTTATTCATTCGAGAATTGCTCCTATAACACTACAAATTTCTTGATCGAGCTAATTGAGAACAAACGCAGATTTAAGTCCACTCATTCATGTGCATCAGTATGCAACACAAAATGCAACCGCTTCTTCCTTCTGACCTTTAAAGGGTCAGATAAAAAAGTAGCCCTTACTATTTGGCACAAAATGAACAGAAATTACTGTTTAAGAATAACATATCACAGAATGGCAGAGAAGATTCACGAAATGTGAAGTTCATAAAACTATGATAGGCTTCACTTACCCAACATCATAGTCTTGCTCCATTTGATTCTGAAGCTCCTCCGCCTGTCAATTCATCAATTATCGGTTTCAATGGTACTTTCTATAAGAAAAAAGTTGCACACAACTAGTAATTAATCAGGGAAAAATCATCTTAAACTTACAACATCCTCGTCAAGATCATCTTCATCATCTGGAATTTGGGGAGGGCTGAAAAAGTTGAAGAAACTTTCACACTTTTCCAACTTAGTGATGGGCTTGGCATTCTTTGAACCCTTCTTAGGCTTCTTCTTCAACAGCTTTTGAGTCAAGCATTTCCCTGGATACCATTCTATGTCCGTCCTAGAACATGTCAACAATGTCAGTGCACAAGCCAAGAAGCTAAAGTTCTTGAAACAGAGTCTGAGACACTTACCCAATCGCTTTCTCTAAGATGGGTTCATCCTCATCAATCATGTGATAATTTTTTGTCAACACAGAATTCTTGAAATAAGGGTTCGTGTCAAAGTAGAATTCCAGTTTGAACCCCTTGGGATCAGCAATTCTGTACCACTTGATATCTTTCAAATATTTCAGAGCACCTTCATCCTCCTCTGTTATCTGGAGTCATGAAAAAAGAAGTGTCAAGTCAAATCCATTGGAAAGCTTTGTAGTGAACCATGAAACAGTAGTGTGATGAGTATCACCTCCTCCGCCAATATTTCATGGGTTTTCATCGCAGTCAGCCAAAAGTTAGGGACACCTTTTTCTGTATCCAAAAATTTTGAAGATAAAGGCATCTATTGTCCATGCTATGAAAACAATATTAGAAGATAAGGCAAAAAAATTGCATTAGGCAAGTCTCTGTTACCTTCTGGGGCATTGTCTCCACCTTGGTCCATCGAAGAATCAGTAGTTACTCCCTCAACTTCCACGATTCCATTAACAATTTCATATCTCTGCAAGCGACATGACAAGGAAATATCAGTATCGTCATCAAAGAAAGTTCAGCATAAATTTGTTGTCCAGCTGCAAGCATACCTTTGTGTAGTTAGGTTCATAAAGCTTTTGATATTTGGCCTCAAGGGCTGCTCTTTCCTCCAAATATTTTGCCTCAAGCTCATCATGTTGGCTCTATGCATAAAAAAGCATATGATTGTTCAAACTTCAACGTTTGTAAGAGAACATAAATCAATCAATGAAATTTCGAGTCAACAGCCTTCAGAGTTCAGACTTCAGAGTATCCGCTAGAGACACAAAAATTATAATAACAAAAAGGAAGAATTTGAGGATCTCAATTGCTACCCCACTTCTAAAATATCATAACAGAACAGAGCTGATTCAGCTGGATAAAGAACAATAATGCATCACTCGTTGGAAAAAATTCCATTACGCCCGCCCAAGCCATCAATACACTCAAAACATGAAAAAGTATCTTCCCAGGTCGATCACAAAATTACATGCTGTTAAGTTCAGTTTTTTGTCATACAGCTGTGAATTCTTAGTATTGCCTCTTTCCATCCTCTTCGTAGGAGGGCAGGCCGCATGGGAACTAGCCCCCCTTTGGATGTTTTAGTGTTTTCGTTGTCAATCACCCATACACTCCTCGCCCTATGATGAACTAACCATCCAGTGTCCATGCAACCAACCTGCCACAGCGAAAACGAAAAAACAAGCAATTCACAAGCCCAATGAACACAGAATCATACTCAAATGTTTCCACACAATCACCACCAGGAAAAAACTTCCACAACAAAACAACCAAAATTCGCGAATCGTCAACAATACCTGAAGCTCCTTGAGCTTCTCGACCCGCTTCCTCACGCTCGGCGTTAAGCTCTCCAAAACATCCCCTTTTGCACCACCAAGACTCTGCAACTTACTCTGTCACCACAACAACAAAAAAACCACAATCACAATCATCCCCAAAATCCCCAAATCCCCCGAAATTCCCAAAATCAACCCACATAAACCCTAATCAACCCCAGATAAGAAGCACAAACCTTGAGCGCATTCACCATGCCAACTCTTTCCTCCAAACCTGCAACACAAAAACAACACCAAACACACTCAATCAAAGTAATCAATCAATCGAGTAAAAACAGAATTGTGGATTGTGGGGTTTTGGGGGATTAGGGTTAGGGTTTTTTGTACTGGGGAGATTGGCTGTGATGTCGGAGAAATTGAAGGGGCCGTTGGTGTTGTTGGAGCCGGTGGAGGACATGGCGGCGGCGGCGGAGATGAGGAGAGGTGGCGGCGTGGTTTGTTTGATTTGGGTTTTTTTTGGGGTTTTGTGGAATTTATTTGGAGGGTTTGCTGTTGATTTGGGCTGATGAGAGGGTGTGTTTGAAAAGGTGCTCCTGCTCTTATTTTGGAAAAAAGATCATTATATGTGCATTAAATAAGGGTTGTTCGTTAATGATGCTCAAAGGTTTCTATGTGCATTAAATAAGGGTTGTTCGTTAATGATGCTCAAAGGTTTCTTTCAAAAAAAAAAAAAAAAAAAATGATCCACAAAGTTAATCAATATCAATAAACGAACGGAAAGCATAGATGATGGTGGGGTGAGTGATATGATATTGAATTCGAAATAGATATAAATTTTAAAATTTTTAATTAATTTTTTTTAATGAATGATTTGATATAAAATATTGTTTATTTTATTTGTCTCGATTTTTATGCAATGATTTCATATTTTATACTTTCTCTGCTCATAATGTTTACCATATTTACATAATAATTTTTTTTTGTTCAACTCTTATTTTTAGCCACATAATGTTTTCTCTCCAACTACTTTAATTTATAATCACACAATACTTTTCAAATATGAAAATCTTATAAACAATTTGGGACAAACCGACGTGACAAAAGATGGCAAAAATTTTAGGATGGATAGCATACTATTCCCTCCATCCCAACAAATTATAAAATTTATTAAATTGGATCGTCCCAATTAAATTACAATCTTATCCCATTTGATAACTTTTTCTCTATACAAATATAAAAATATTTTTATTATTTATTTTATATTATATTAACATACCCCACCAATTTTTTCTTTTTCTTTTATTTTTCTCACTCTTCTCATTCACAAAAATTAAAAGATAATTTAGTCTTTACATCAAAAAATAATATACATAAATTATCATGTTAAGTCAAATTATTGCATGAAAATCACAGCACTTTCCTTATTTGAATGTCTCACAAAAATTATAACGTTTAATAATTTAATAATTAGAAATAACATCAGTTATAGTATACTCACTAACTCATTTCACATGTGTTATAGTGCAGTGTTATAATTTTCAAGGGCAAAGAAGGTACTAGAAGCAACCCCACCCCATCCTCGATGCATTTGGGTTGTCCTTTTCATATTTAACAACCCAAATGAAAAAGAATGCATCTACATCTCATTGTCATTTTCGTTATCAAAAAATAACAATGTCATTTTTATTCTCAAATTTAACAATAAATTATTATTTTTTAGTACCCAAATAACAATGAGATATAAATATATTTAGTCATTTAATTTGCCAAATATAAAATTGACAACCCAAATATATGGTGAAGTTTTACCCAAAGATAAATTACAAAACAATATCATCATCAATTATTATACTCTTGTCGTTCGAAATGAATTATAAAAAGGTTGACTTAACACGATAATTAAAAAATATATTAATTTTGTGAATCTTTATCATTTTGTCCTTGTGTGTATAAAAAGAAAAATATGAATGGATGGAAAGAGAAAAGTCAAGGATAAAGATAATGATGTGATATAAAATAACGATATTTTGAATTTTTTAAGTTTTTAAGGTTGTTTTTTATGAAAATATCATAATTTATTTGGGATATCCGTTTTTAATAATGTGACAATTCATTTTGGATGGAGGGAATATTACCGCCTCTTCATAATAACCAAATAGCATATCAATAAACATTGGCATTTGGGTATTTGATATCTTCACAATTACTCCCTCCGTCTCATAATTATTACGACATGTATGTATTTTATATTATTTGATACGTATAAATATAAATCTCGTTTTTATATTAAATCACGTCTAATCATCTCGTAATATGTATTAGGTTGAAATATGTAATTAAAACCATTGATGTTTCACGATAAATTTATAAAAAAAACTACATTTAATCGTCGTTATACGTATATCAAATTTTAAATCGACATATAAATAAAATCGAACTGTCATAATAATTAGTAATATTTAACATAATTTTTGAATATAATAATATTAATTGTGAATAATATAAAAGTGGTGCCAAAGAACCCAACGGTTCCTGCTTTGTTTACATTTATGGATCCTATCAATATGAAAAGTTTTTTATCCCTTTATACACAAACCATAATTCAACCTTGGACCCATAATCGTGCAAGTTGCAATATCTCCCCTAACCTCTCTTTCTTCTTCCTTGAGTTGCCATCTCCATTCGTGCTACACTTGGATAAGGAACCGTTCCGATTTTAAGAAGGAAGAAACGGACATCACTGTTTCTTATGTAAACTCATATAAATTTATTGTTTTTAATTTTTTTAAAAGTAATTTTATATAATTTTATATGGATTTTTGATTTTTTAATATTTTCAATTATATTTACACTTTGAAAAATTTTATATTGAATATAATATATGCATATAGCTATTCATTTATTATAAAAAAATAAAAACAAATATCATCAAATAGTCCTCAATATTGTCATAAGCAATTTTTAACTTTTTCAAATCTAAATAATCCATATTTCTTCTTTCTTTAATTTTTTCGATGGAAAAAAAGGTAATAAAAAATAAACAATACATTTCAGTGTTATATTTCACTTCATTTCGAGCGAACTATCATAAAATTATCTTAATTTTTATACTAATTCATTCAAATTACAATGAGCTTAATTATGCGTTGTTGCTGTTATTGGTTTTTTTTTTCTCCTCTTAACACGTGTCACATAAATGTAACATTAGACAATAAAAAATAAAATATCATTACAATGAAATAGATTAAATTTTTCATCATAAAATATGACGTGATATTAACTTGGTAACAAAACAAACAAAAAATTTGATATCTAGAAATACTAACTTTACTTTATATATATTTATAAAATAAATTCCCTGTTACTGATACAACAAAAAAAATCAAATGTTTGAATTTCAAATAAAATAATTTCATCTTAAAATCATCTTAATTCTTATATTAACACATTAAAATGATAAATGATAAAAATGGAGTGTGATTGTAAATCAAATCGATGAATAAATAAAAAAATGAAAAATCATTGTAAATTAATTAGGTTAAATATAACCATAAATAATATTATAATTAATATAAAATTAATCAAATTTTGATTTTTTTAATATAAAAGAATTAAATTATATATATAAATAAATGAGATGAACAAAAGTATGATAAGACGTTACAATTACACCGAGACGAACTCCGAGGCCATCTATCTGATCACAGTAAATTCAAAATTTTGTTTACAACAGAGTTTTGAGGAGGGTAGAACCAGAGAGTCACATTGGGAAGAGATATCCGAGATTGGGGAGGAGAAGAATCTGTCCACTCACCTCACTTCTCCTCTCCACACTCACGCACATCTACTCAAGAGGAGCAACAACAACATCAACAAGACGATGGATCAGTTCGACATGTCGGAGATCGTCGCCAATATGCCCTCCGCCGCCAGTGACCATCCACACTCGATTTGTATCGTGTTTTTTGTTCCATCATTTCTTGCCTTTTAATCTGATTTGGTTTGGTTTTGATTTGGTGGTGCAGCTTTCAGTTTGGAGGAGCGTGCTAGTCTCGTCAATGCTCTCAAGGTTTGTTGGTTTTGTTTGGTTTGGTTTGCGTTGGTTGCTTGTGAATTTGGTGCTCTTAGGGCTTGGATTTGGGAATTTGGTGTATTATGGGTGAATTCGGTTCTTTCAGGATTTGGAATCTTTGTAACTGGTGAATTCGCTGTGTTTCAGTGTCTGGATTTGCTGAATTTTGCTGTTTTTAGGGTTTTGAATTGTGAATTTGGTTTTTTAGATTATCGAATCTTTGAATTCGATGTCTCCAGTTTCTGAATTGCTGAATTTGGTGTTTTTTTAGGATTTGGAATGGATGAATTCTGTGTTTTTAGGCTTTGGAAGTGTGTTAATTCTGTTAGTTTAGGTTTTGGAATCTCTGTATTTGGTGTTTTTAGTGTTTAGATTCTCTGAATTTTGTGTTTCTAGGTTTTGAAATTGCTGGATTTGGTGTCTTAGATTTCGACATATCTAAATTCGGTGTTTTCCCGTTCTGTAGAGCAAGTTGCAGAATCTGGGAGGAGATCATGTCGATGTTTTGGAATCGCTTACACCGAAGGTTCGGAAGCGAGTCGAGGTGCTGAGGGAGCTGCAGGTAGTTGCTTTTCTTTGCTACATACATATCTTCCTCTACTACTGTGTTGATTAATTACCTATTAGATTATCGATTTTTTATCATCTCATATGAGGATGAGGATCATTGACTGTTTTATGAATTATAAGAAATTCCTCACGTAATTGAGTTGTGCAGAACCAGCACAATGAGCTTGAGCAAAAGTTTTTTGAGGAGAGAGCCATACTTGAAGCTAAATATCAAAAGCTCTATGAACCACTTTACACTAAGGTCCGTACTTCTCTAGTGAAACATGTTTACTTGGTTCTGTTGTAGATATATCTTATTGAATTGCTGTTCTGCTCTTACCATTCTGAAATATGTTCTCGCAACATTCCCTTTTCATTCTTCCTGCAGAGATATGAAATTGTAAATGGTGTGGCTGAAGTCAATGGAGTTGATCAAGGAGAGGAAAATGTTGCAGAAGGTATTTGAGGTTCATTTTTATGTATCACGAACGATGAAATTGCATCATGATAATCGTTTTATGTAAACCTATTGCAGAGAATGGAGTACCCAATTTTTGGCTAGCTGCGATGAAAACCCATGAAGTTTTGGCTGAGCAGGTGACTTATTTTACTTTTTAGCAATCATTTCACTCTTGCTGTTTCATTCATTCATTTCATTCATTTGATTCCATTCAGATCACGGAGCAGGACGAAGAGGCTCTGAAATATCTTCAAGATATTAAGTGGTCAAGGATCACCGATCCTAAGGGCTTCAAGCTTGAGTTTTTCTTTGACACAAATCCTTATTTTAAGAACACTGTTTTGACCAAAATTTATCACATGATCGACGAAGATGAACCAATCCTAGAGAAAGCAATAGGGTAAGTTGTTAGTGCCTTGTGGTGATCTTCATCAAGTTAATTGTTTACGTTGCGCCCACATAAGTTCTCTTATGACTTCACAGGACAGAGATTGAATGGTATCTGGGGAAATCTTTAACGCAAAAGGTGCTGAGAAAGAAGCCTAGTAAGGGATCTAAGAATACCAAATCCGTCATTACCAAGACAGAAAATTGTGAAAGTTTCTTCAATTTCTTCAAACCTCCCCAAATTCCGGAGGACGAAGAGGATCTTGATGAAGATACTGTGAGTTTGACACTATTGCTTAGGCTTTGATGTAATTTTAGCTCACATGCTGATGGTTGTTTGTTTAATGATAGGCTGAGGAGCTTCAGACTCAGATGGAGCAAGATTATGAAATTGGGTAAATTTGACACAGCTTCTGTTTTCATGTTTCTATATGATTTTTGAACTTGTAATGGTGTTCTTGTGTTATCTATTTTTTGAAGCTGGTAATTTCTTTTATGCAGATCAACCATTAGGGAAAAGATCATTCCCCATGCAGTTTCCTGGTTCACGGGAGAAGCTGTGCAGGATGATGACTTTGAAGTTTTGGATGAAGGTGATGAAGATGAAGACGACGAGGAAATTGAAGAGGATGAAGAAGATGATGAAGATGAAGAGGAAGAAGAAAGCAAGAGCAGGAAGAAGGTACTCCATTTGCCCCTTATGTTTCTTTTATTCCCACAAATTTAATGTGCCGTTTTCTAGCTGAAAAGATAATAACCTTGCTTGCTTCGGCCCTTTTTTTTCCCTCATATGCAGCCACCAAGCGGTGTTAAGGTACAATGATCTATCCATGTTACATTCTCATCTGCCGGAGTTTGTGCAATTCCCTTCCACTCTCCCCCATGTAGGTTTGATAATGTGCTTCATGATTCACAGAAGAGTGGAAGACCACAGGCCGCGGCAGGTCAAGACAGTGAGCGTCCACCTGAATGCAAGCAGCAGTGACTGATGTGATCGCGGTTATATGCTTCGTGGTATCGAGTTTGTAGTTCTCGTAACGGTACGAGGCTGTAGAATTTTGTTCTATCATTGCTTGATTCACAGCAATTTTACCAATTTGTCCGAGAGGAAGTCCCATTGATACTAGTGTCTTGATGCTCTATATATTACTAGTGTCTTGATGCTCTGTACTACTATATGAACTGTTGCAATCTGTTCAAAACAATTTCAGTGGTATTGCAATTCGATTGTTTAATCATTGTGCTCTTGGGGTGTGGGTTGAAGTCTGTTTTTGCTAGTCTTGTTTTGTCATTTCATGATATAAGCTAATTTTTATTGTATATCACATCATTTGATCGGATTATAATTCCGTCTTCCATCTCTTCTCCCACACTCAAAAGTCAGCACCCACATTAATCAACATCCATGGTCAATCCGTTGCAAAAATTTAGGGTCAGAGGGAGTAATCGAATACACTCAGATGATCACGGTTGGGAGTAATCAATCCAGTTGCTGAAGTCCACGCCTTCGACCGATTTTCTAACAAGTCATGACAAAAGAGACTGCAATCAACACGCCTTTAGGCAACACCACTAATGTAAGAGAAACAACTACTACTAGTATCTGATCATTTTATACAAAAGCTTGAGACCCAAAATACTCTAATACGCAAAACAGAGCACAGCACTACCTCGAAAGTGTGACTAGGGTGTGTAAAATGAATGCCCACACTTGCATTTCCAATCCTCAGGGAAATAATTAGCATATTGGACACTGTAATGCACTGATATGGTAGGAACTTGTATTGCATCACAAGGTGAACACCCATAGCACTTGTTCTCGCAACTTGGTGGCCTTGATCCGATCTTCTTCTCCTCTTTGTAGCCCTCTTCGCCTTTCGAGTTCTGTATTGGAGTGAATTCGACACGAAGAGAATCTGGGATGCTTCCTATCTCTGATCAAAGAAAAGAATTCATCTTAGAAATTTGATTGTAACAATAACAGCCATAGAACGGACGCTAGTCACGCTATTAAGCTTATTCGTATCGTTTTTCTAATGTCCGCTACAAAGGTAAGACTATGTCATCCTCTAGTCTTGCTCTAATCCTATCCAAGACGGAAATACCTGGATTGTCGTGGTGATATCGTTTCTGCTTATATCCCTTTTTGAGACTGTGGTGTCATTATAAGAAGAGCAAGTTGGATGGTTACCTTGTGTTTGAAGACCATGATGATGATGATTTGGAGCCAAATGTCTACTTGTAGCAGAGACCCAAGTCATGATATGCATGACTAACATCAATAAACAACACCAGAAGACCCATTTTCTCCTCATCTGTTTCAAATGATTGTGGTGATAATCCAAACAATGATGATGATCTTGTTGCTGAATGAGAGCAAAAAAGAGGATTTATAAAGAGAAAAATTGTAAAGCTGAGGCTTTGGACTTTGGTTCACTCATTGATCAACTCACTCTTTGTCCTGTAGAGATCTTGCTTCACATACAAGTGATTCCACTTCTTCTACTTCACCTCATTGTAGTGGTGGGTAGCTGCCAAGAGACCAGTTTATTTCACTCAATGTGCAGGAGAAAAAGTGAGAGAGTAATGCTAGTTGTTGCACCAAATATTGAGAGAGAAAAAGAGTTGACAGCTGCCAATGGCTCCGTCATGGCGCAGGGCAGCCTATTGTCACGGGATAGATTCTCGCTATCCTTAGGCACTCAAACTATTCATTTTTTCGTTTGAGTTCAGCCTAACTCGTCATCCAAAAATGATATTTGAGAACGTAAGAGAATTTGGACTTGAAAACAAGATTATATTGTGAACACTTGAGAACTTGAAATGGGATGACAAATGAGCCTTGCATCCCTTTATATACATCTTTATTGTCATCTAAACTCTTCCATATCCTTCTCCTCCTAAGAATATACAATAGTCCTCTAAACTCTTCCCGTAAGATATTTTATAGAATTCTCTAAAGAGCTCTCCCTAATTCTAGAAAATTCTAGAGAATTTCGGAGAACCCTAAAAAAATATGAAATTGTCTAGAGAAATGTAGAGAACTTTAGACAATTCCTCAAGAAGAATTTCTCAAATTAGCCCGTGGCATTATTCTAGTGTGTTCTGAAGGACTAATATGATTTTGTATTCTTTAACCCTTTTGCGTTCTGTATCTCGAGTTATCGTGTGTAATGTTAACACGACTTAATATGTCGCAACGACCATATAGTGTGCATGATTCTGTTATAGATTCTGGATTTTGCATATAACGGAGTATTAGTGATGATTATGGACTAGATGCTAGTGGTTTGTTTTGAAAGGTTTGTGGTTATGTGGTTTTGCATTTGTATGGAAAGAGCAGGACGATATATATGCATTGGCAGGAGAGACATTTATTGAAGAAGAGGGAGATGGGAATCAGATAGTCAGTTGACCATGCCAGAATTGGTATTGATATAGGTGCCAATAAAGGAGCTAGTTATTTCAAAATCATATTTTTGAATTTTCATCACTTCTAATGCTCAATTTCCTTTGACGATGTGATACCTCTTTTTTTTTTTTTTTTTACCTTTCATACTGGATAAGTGAAAGAAGTATATCAAGACTAATAAGTTTGAGACTAGAGAACCGCATTGGATAAACCCATAAATAAGTAATCAAATTCGGAACATCTTGTGTCTTGTTATATAAAAGAATTTTTTCTATTATTCAAAACAAAGATAAAATCACAATACATCTCGTTTTTCATGGATCTTATTTATGATGAAATTATATGAATTATTATCGTTTGTTGTTAGATTTACGTGAGGTTTGGATCCAAATAAGAGAAAAATGGGGATGAGTCAACAATGGACAGGCTGGTATCTGAAGAAGGGAGGCATCAATGTCAATGTACCTTTGGTGGGGTTCAAATCTGGTTACTGGCGAGCTTCCTCTTTTCTTGAGTTGATATCAATATTACTGCGCTTGAGCATGACTTGTCATGGTGAAAGCTGTAAAAATCTTGAGACATCTTAACTTTTAAAAGTTCAATTATGTGTGGTTTATTGGTGTTATTGATTAGTCTAAAGTTGAAAATGATCGATACATATCACCGAAGACATCTTCGCGTTACGTTTGATTTGAATGAACGTCAAATTGCGTGCTGATCACAAGACATATCTATGGAACTGTATGTTGTTGTAAATAAGATTGGTATTCACCACTGAACATAAATATAGAGATTTTTTTTGGCACTGACATGTTAGGTTGGTGAATGAACCAACCAACAACACAAAGCTGCACAAAAACCAGCCTACACTTGTCCTATCCCTATATTTTCAGCTTTCAGCCTTCTGCTATCAAGAAAGCAAAATACAAGTCCATCAACCAGCACAGGCTTCTAACAGTTGCTTAGCATCACTTGACTTTACTTGACTTCAGTTCTTCACATATGTGGTTGATATGTGCAAGAACACTGTCTAAACAGAGACTTTAGCAAACGCTGAATTCCTATCTTCTTCGAGAATTAATCTGTATAATTATCTCGTGCCGACGTATAAGAGACAACTCCCTAGTTCGCACGTTCAATCATTACATTGAATTTGAGAAAAACGGAGATTGAAATGTTAGGATTGATAGTTTATTTTATATAACTCACATGATTTTCGATTTAATAATTAATTGTGTTAAATTCCTATTGATCGACGGAGACATTATTTAATTATTTAATTTAATTATTCCCTTATCTATAAGGTGGAATAACCATCGGAGCATAATAAGGGAAGTTACAGATTTTTCCTTTTGAAAGATTAATTGGTCCTCTCTCTCTATCTATCTCATTGTGAGTTCTATCAAACACACATCAATTAAGTAAAATATCAGAAGAGCGAAACGGATCTGATTTATTTGCGCTTGACATTAATTTCTACTGAGATCAATTCTACACGAAGTGCTCATTGATCAAGGTAAAAATTTTCATCGATAATTGTTATTGTGAAAATTATTTAATTTAAGATCCTGACTAATTGATTAGTGGTTTCGATTGTCTATTAATGATGACGAATTTGATTAACATTTGTAATCAGAGCCTTGTTGAGAACTTAGATGATTTTCCAATTAACGATTGTTAACGTAGTGCGACTATAATGATAAGGAATATAATTAGGAAATTTTATACCCCATGATTTGTTTGCTGAAAGGATGGAAAAAAAATTCGATCGATGTGTATTTGGTTTTGACAAGAGAATTGAGTATTCAGAGTTGTATGCGGGTGATATTTTCCCCACTTGAATGTATGTACCCATGTTGACTCGTTGCAAATAAAATTATAGATACGGAGGTACGCCTTGCATGACCACAGGCCCGAGTAATTCTATAATACTTGGATAATTTGTTACACTACGATGTGAATATAATCTTTTTTTGGTGACGAGGCATGAGGATGTGAATATAATCTTGATGTTTTATGATTGAAACCCATTTATAGATTATGCCCATAATTAACCAGAACATTAATGTGTAATACGTTAATCATTTGGGCTTACTACATATTTGGGTTAGTACTAGAAATAACATGAGGAATCTGGGGGTATTTAATTTAAGCAAGCAGCATGCAATACTTTATGTCATGTTAATGTTTATGAGTTTTTTATATAATTTGACACATGTACATCATGTTTGATCCTTTAGTCGCCAAAGTGACCGGATTAAAGTTGTTATATATGTCAAATTCATAAAGTTCAATTACTCAAGCTCAAGTAATGCTATTAAGCAATACATGAGTAATTTGAAGTTATTGGATCAGAAGACATTAGATGTCACTCAAAGATGATTGCTTGGTTTTATGATCAAAGGACATAATGATGGTTAATTAATATACTTGATTGAATATGTTTGTTCATCCAAAGATAACAAATATGTTTGATTTGGATACATTAAATTAACCAATTAAGGGTTATTAAATTTAGCATCAATTATGTTAATGTTGTGTGTTGTTGTATCGCCCAAAGGAGAACTTCAATATGCATATCATGTTGAGAATATGCTATTATGTTTACAGCTAATAATGAAATTTATCGTGAGCATCTTATGTATTTTGCAGCATCTATTCTCGTTGCTCTTCATTCGCAAACTGCGTCTATTACGAAGTTCAATGGGCTTAATTATGCATAATGGAGTGAGCAAATCCAATTTCACCTTGGTGTTTTGGATATTGACGTTGCTCTCTCAATGGATAAGCCCGCTGATCTTACAGCTAATAGCACTGCTGAACAGAAATCACTCCATAAAACTTGGGAGAGATCAAACAGACTCAGCCTTATGTTTATGCGAATGACCGTTGCAAGTAACATTTAACATTAAGTCTACAATTTCCGAGACAGATAATGCTAAGGATTTTATGAAATCCGTGAAGGATAGGTCTCAGTCACAATCTGCTGGCAAGTCTCTTGCCGAGACATTAATGGGTACGTTGACCACCATGAAATATGATGATTCACACACCATGCATGAGCATGTGATTGAGATGACTAATATAGCAGCAAGATTGGGTACCATGGGTATGAAGGTGGAAGAAAGTTTCCTTGTGCAATTTATTATTAACTCCTTGCCTTCTGAGTATGGTCCATTCCATATCAATTATAATACCATCAAGGATAAATGGAATGTGATAGAATTGCATAGCATGCTCATTCAAGAAGAGACAAGACTTAAGAAACAAGAAGTCCACACTGTCAATCTAATTGGAACCTCTAAAACTAAAGAGAATCATTTCAAGAAGCATGGAAAGGGATCTAAGGGATCACTAAAGGTGAATAGGTTATCTTCCCAAATCCAGAAGAAGGAATCAAAGAATGACAAATGTTACTTCTACAATAAGGCTGGGCATCTTCAATAGGATTGTCAGAAACGAAAGGCTTGGTTCGAACAAAAAGATAAGCCTAATGCTTTAATATGTTTCGAATCAAATTTGACAGAAATTCCTTATAATACTTGGTGGATTGATTCTGAATGTACCACTTATGTTTCAAATACGATGCAGGGATTCATTACGACCCGAACCATAAGTCCAAATGAACGAGTTATTTACATGGGGAATCGGAATAAAGCTCCAGTCCAAGCGATCGGCAGTTATCGTTTGATTTTAGACACTGGGCATCATCTTGATCTTTTTCAGTCTCTTTATGTTCCCACTGTTTCTCGAAACTCGATTTCTGTATCAAAACTTGATTCTGTTGGTTATTCTTTCAAGTTTAGAAGTGGATGTTTCAGTTTGTTCAAACAAAGTCAACTTATTGGTTCTGGTTTTCTTTGCGATGGTTTGTATAAACTCAAACTTGATAATCTATTTCCCAAATCCCTATTGACCTTGCATCATAATGTTGGCACGAAACGTGTATTAGTGGATGAAAGTTCTGCTTACTTATGGCATAAACGATTGGACCACGTATCCAAAGAAAGAATGCAGAGATTAGTGAATAATGAGATCCTTTTAGATCTAGACTTCACTGATCTTGGTATATGTGTGGATTGTATTAAAGATAAACACATAAAATACACAATTTAGAAAACATCCACAAGAAGCACCGAACTTCTTGAAGTGATACACACCGATATATGTGGGCCTTTTGATATTCCATCTTTTGATGGAGAAAAGTACTTCATCATTTTTATTGATGATTTTTCACGTTATGCTTATGTCTATTTGCTGAAAGAAAAGTCTCAAGCAGTAGACACTCTAGAAGTGTTTATCAATGAGGTTGAAAGACAATTAAACAGAAAGATGAAAATCATTAGATCTGACAGAGGTGGTGAATATTATGGAAAGTATGATGAAAGTGGACAATGCCCCAGTCTATTTGCTAAATTCCTTGGACAATGTCAGGTACTCCGTAACAAAATGGTATTGCAGAAAGGCGTAATTGTACATTAATGGATATGGTTAGGAGCATGTTAAGTCATTCTTCTTTACCCTTATCTTTGGTGATGCATGCATTGAAAACCGCCGTATATATTTTAAATAGGGTTCCTACTAAGACAGTTTCAAAGACTCTTTTTGAACTGTGGACAGGAAGAAACCCAATTTAAGGCACCAGCATGTTTGGGGTTGTCCGACAGAAATAAGAATATATAATCCACAAGAAAAAAAGTTGGATTCAAGAACAACCAGTGGTTTCTTCATTGGTTATCCAGAAAAGTCAAAAGGGTATAGATTTTATTGTCCTAATCATAATACGCGAATTGTTGAAACTGGAAATGCTAGATTCATTGAAAATGGTGAATCTAGTGGGAGTGTTGAGCCACGAAAGGTGAAAATACAAGAAGAAAAAGTGCAAGTTCCTGTGCCTGTATCTTCTTCTGATGTTGTTGTTCCTTTAGTTGTTCGTCAACCTAACAACATTGAGGATCAACAAATGAATGAACCAACACTTAATAATGAAGTTGTCATCGATCAACAAGTGGTAAATGGACCACAAGAAGTAGAATTAAGAAGATCTCAAAGAGAAAAAAGACCTGCTATTTCGAATGATTTTCTGGTTTATTTATAAGAATGTGATTTTGATATAGGGATGGATGAAGATTTAGTTTCATTTTCTGAAGCCATGGAAAGTGATAATTCTTCTAAGTAGTTAGACTGCATGACAGAAGAGTTGAAATCAATGGGTAATAACAAAGTTTGGGATCTTGCTGAATTGTCTGAAGAACGTAAAAGAGTTGGGTGTAGATGGGTCTTTAAGACAAAGCGTGACTCTAAAGGCAATATCGAAAGATATAAGGCCCAACTTGTTATAAAAGGTTTCACTCAGAAAGAAGGTGTCGACTGCAAAGAAATTTTTTCCCCTGTCTCTAAGAAAGATTCTTTTAGAATTATCATGCCATTGGTGACTCATTATGATCTTGAGTTACACCAAATGGATGTTAAAATCGCCTTTGTAAATGGGAATTTAGAGGAAAAAATTTATATGGATCAACCTGAAGGTTTTTTCATAGAAGGACAGGAACACATGGTGTGTAAACTGAAGAAATCAATATACGAACTTAAACAAGCTTTCCGACAATGGTATCTTAAGTTTAATGATACCGTTACCTCCTTTGGATTTAAGGAAAATAAGATTGACTCTTGTATATATCTCACAATGAGAGCAAGTTTATATTTATGATTCTGTATGTTGATGACATCTTGCTTGCTGCTAATGATCTTGATATTCTGCACGAGACCAAGAAGTTTCTCTCAAGTAGCTTTGAAATAAAAGATATAGGTGAGGCGTACTATGTGTTAGGAGTAGAAATACTCCGTGATAGAACACCTGAATGGTTGGGATTGTCTCAGAAAACATATATTAACAAAGTTCTTGAGAGATTCAACATGGATAAGTGTTCAACAAGTATTGCACCAATTTAAAAAGAGACAAATTCAGTCTCATGCAATGTCCAAAGAACGAATTGGGGCGTGATTGTAATATCCGAGAATTTTGGGAGTTTTGAGATGAATATATAACGTTACGATTTTAAAATAAATCGTGCTAAAAGGTTATATATTTAAATCTAAGAAAATATTTGATTAATTAAATCAAATATGACGATGGAATATTAAGGATGATTAGTTGAACGCGTCAATAAACGTTACGAATGAATAACGTTACATTGTTATAACGTTATAAATGTTGCTCGTAAGGACCATCGATTTAATCCCAAAAATAATGGATTATGACTCGGGAGGTCATATTTTCATACACGGGATAAATCTATCGATGCAAATAGGTTTTTCATGGATTAATATTATGAAGTTTGGGTGAATAATGGATTGAACGAGAGGTATCGTGGGACGGAACGTGGGGTACTAACCCACATCACCCACCTCTCTTTTTCTTCCACTCTTCCTCACTTTTCTCTCCACTCCCGCACACACACAGCACTACTCCCACTCCCACTCTCCCTTGCCTGCCACCAACACCATCACCTCCAACCGCAGCAGCCACCAGCGTCGTCACCAATATCATCAACATCATCATCATCAAGCATCATCATCATCTTCATCGGTTCATCATCAATCCATCTTCACGATCATCACCATCACCACGACGTCTCACGACGAAGGGCAGCAGCAGGCCGAGGGAAGGGACAACGCCAGTAGTCCGATCAGAGGGCGTCAAAGGATCCGTTCGTGTGATCGTGTGTATTAAGGATCATCGATAATCGAGATAATCTCACTCGTCCGACACATCTCTTTTATTCGTTCACACACGATCTTTGCTTCCGTGCATGCTTTTGGAACATGTTTTGATGTGTTTGATGTGTGTGGAATGGATTGGATGCGTTAAAACGCGAATTGAGCGATCCGGTGTCGGGCAGGGAGATTTCCTGCAGGATTCTGGCCCGAGATCTGTCGCGCCAGCGACCATCCTGGGTCGTGGCCGCGACGGGGGGAAAATAGGGATTTTGCTGCATAGTAGCGCGACGGCCTTCTGGCCAGGAAAAATACATTTTCGTCCCCTAAATCTTAAACTTAAATGCGTATTTGAGATATATAATTCATACGCATGGAAATATACCATCAAACGTGCATAAACGATCACGTTTGACATGTGATGGGGTATTTGGGATTGAAATGAACTAGAATGATAAATGATTAATGAAAAAAGAACGGCGGATGTGGAGCATAGTTTCATTATCCATGTGAACTAATAAAAAGCAAACAAATAAGAAATATCGCCTTCTTGAACTGATAAGGACGACATTGACATCCCTTGTGGATCCGTTGGTTCGTTGGTCGTTTTCCTTGAAATCAATGAGATAGTCGAACATGGTGTCCCTTCTTTGTCCATTGCGATCATCTATTTTCCTTGAATAACCTTGGTGGCTTGGGTTTGAGTCATTGCACTCCTATATTATCATCTGAATCATCGTCATGGGTGAGAACTAGCTAGGGAGCGATGAGCATCCCTCATCCTCTTCGCATGCATGCAACTGCTTTTACGCCGTTGTGCCGGGGCCACGGATTGCTCTCTGTAGGGAGGCCCAAATTATCTCAATGCTGGCAAACGATATCACATTTAATGCGCACAAGAGGTGCAAGGCGACGCACAGAATAGACAGGTACGAATATACCAAATCTATTGGGTAGCCCGAATGACGATTGACACTTTATCTTATCTTTGTATTCCGAGTCGGTCATATCCTTGGAGTTGCTGCTGCTTTTGAGCCGAGTCATGAACCCTAATTAAATGCTAAAGAAAGGAATGACTCTTAAAAGCAATACAAAGTTATATAAAGCAATGAGAAACGATATTGTGTGATATGACGCCCATATTTTTCTATTTATATATAAAAATATTTTAGGGACTTTCGACGGTCGCCATAGCTATTAGCGGAAGTTCCCTGTAATTGAGATTCATACACCTGAGGTTG
Source organism: Drosera spatulata (assembly GCA_035668315.1). NCBI lineage: Eukaryota > Viridiplantae > Streptophyta > Magnoliopsida > Caryophyllales > Droseraceae > Drosera > Drosera spatulata. Next base: position 35,390 of record JAOVYX010000320.1, read on the forward strand.
CTGAGTTTCATTAGCTCACGGTTATGTTTTTTAATTACAGGTATATCCCAGCAGCACCTGAAGGCTCTTAGAAAGAGGTTGCTTGTATATAGATGAATCCATGTACTTTGGATATTATACCAGATCAGATGTGTATATCGTTTAAATGTAATAAACGATCTTCATAGCTTCCGTATTAATGTTGTAACTAAACAGGTATTTGGGACTGTAAGCTATGAATTCGGTTACTGTTTATAGTTCCTTGACTTCTGTACCCTTAAAACCCATTCGATTTGTTTAGCCTTGTCACGGACCGGGTCCGTGAAGGCATAACGCTCACGTGTCTTCCGACGCGGAAAGTCGGGGACGTTACAGTAATAAAACGGAACACATTCCTTGTGCATCTGTTATTGGGAGTTTGATGTATGCCCATACTTGTACTAGACCAGAAATCAGTCTTGCTGTTGGGATGTTGGGCAGAGATGAAAGTAATCGAGGGATGGATCATTGGAAAGCTGCAAAGAAAGTCTTGAGATACCTGTCAGGAACAAAGGATCATATGCTCGCTTATAAAAGGTCCAATCTTCTTGAGGTGATTAGATATTCATATTCATATTTCGCTGGATGCTTGGATATCAGGAAATCTATTTTTGGATATTTGTTCCTTTTGGCTGGAGGTGTAATATAATGGAAGAGTGCGAAACAGTCAGGAATTACTGTATCCACTATGAAAGTTGAGTTTATAGCATGCTTTGAAGTTACCGTGCATACTTTATCATTGCGAAGGTTTATTTCAGGACTTGGAGTTGTCGACAATATTGCCAAGCCGCTGAAAATTTATTGTGATAATGCCGCAGTTGTCTTCTTCTCGAAAAACTATAAATATTCCAAGGGTGCAAGACACTTGGAATTGAGGTATCTTGTCGTTAAGGAAGAAGTTCAGAAAGAGACAGTATCAATCGAACATATTAGAACTGATCTTATGATTGCAGATCCACTGACTAAAGGGTTAGCTCCTAAGACATTTGTTGAACATGTCGAAAGAATGGGGATTGTTAAAAAAAACCCTTGCTAGTTTGTGACGATGTTTTATGTTCTTGATGTAAGTGGCACTGGGATATCATTTATGTGTTATTTCTGATTCTTATAGGAATCCTGTTTTGTTATGTTTGCATATGCGCTAATGTCTTATGAAGACACTCACAGGATTTATTTCTGAAATGGAAACATTAATGTTGGACCATTATGTTATATTTCAATAAAGTTCATATTGAGTAAAAAGGTAATATTGTGATACATGGAAGGGATTATATCGAACAAATGAAATATGACCGCCATGATCCTGTATTATTTTTTGTTTGATTATGATTTATGATGTGACCAACATATCTGCAAGTTTTAGCTTAAATTATGCGCATTATGTTTATTATTAAACCATGAAGTTATATAAAATTATATGGATCAAGTGGAAGAATGTTAGTTTATTTTATGTGACCCACATGATTTTTGGTTTAATAATTAATTGTACTAAATTCCTATTAATCAACGGAGATATTATTTAACTGTTTAATTTAATTATTCCCTTATCCATACGTTGATGGAACGTGAAATAACCGTTGGAGCATAATAAGGGAAGTTATAGATTTTCCCTTTTGAAAGATTAATTGGTCCTCTCTCTCCATCTATCTGATTGTGAGTTTCATCAAACATACATTAATTAAGTAAAAGATCAGGGGAGCAAAACAGATCTGATTTATTGGTACTTTACATTAATTTCTACTGAGATTAATTCTACACGAAGTGCTCATGGATCAAGATAAATCTTTTCATCGATAATTATTATTACGAAAATCACTTAATTTAAGATCCTAATTAACTGATTAGGATTTCGACTGACAAATTTGACTAAAGATTTCTCCAAAGGGGAGAAATTTGATGTTGTTTAAGTTACACTGTTTTAATAGAAGTTGGATCGTCTGCTATAACTGTCCCATCAGCACACATCATCCAATGGTTACACTAAAAAAATGTCATGGATTTGGATTTTTTTTCTAAAATAGGATTTAAAAAAAAAATCCAAATTAGGATCACGAAAAAATCAGACGTCTTTACAAGAGAAGGAGCACGGCGCCTTCCTTTTTGCTCGTTGTGTTAGCCTGTTTGCTCATTAAATTTTTTTCGCCCATAAATGAAACTGGCCCCACCTCAGTCCAAAACAACGTCACACACACAGCTCCCTAGAATACTATCAAACCAATAATTCGTCCGTGTTTAGATTTATTTATGATAATTTTTAATATAAAAAAATCAAATCAATTTAAATATATCAATTATTTTTTCTGTCAATTATTATAATAAATCCTATTATAATTAATCATATGTTTTTTTCATCAAAATTTATAAAAATTCAACACAAAATCTTATGTCGGATCAAACGATTACATGTAAAATAGGACGAAAGAATATTTTTTATACTCTCTTGGTCCTGAACTAAACAAAACGTTTAAAATGAACATGTAGATTAATATACATAATGACCATGATTTGTTTGTGAAAGTATAACATTTTGTGCTAAGTTACCATGTAAACTAATAAGAGTGTCGAACTTTTTTTAATTTTTATTTATACTTTCGACCACAAAAAAAAAGTTTTTTGATTTTCGCGTGTTACATCTTGGTAACATGTCCAAAGTAGGATTATGAAGAAAGAGAGTTGGTGTTGTGTCAGATGTCAGAATAACGAGGATTCGCAACAGGCAGTAGCGAGGATTCGCAACAGGCAGTAGCGAGGAAGACGTCCTGCATCATTTGATAATAAAACACAGAACGTTGTTTCTCATTATATAATAAAAAAATATAATTTGAAAATTAATTTTTTTATGGTTTTATTTTGAGTTTTTTAAAAAACGTTCTATTTAAAAAAAATTCACATGGATTTGATAGCAAGTCTATTTGTCTGATGGAACTTCAGGTGATTTGATGTTGTCATTTGAGGTTGAACCGAGTGATTTGATCATACAATGAGTTAAACTAACCCAACTAATCTTTGGAGTATACATCTTGTCTTGTAGTTTTCCTGGTATAGAATCTTCATATCTAGACCTGCCATTCGAGTCTTGTTATTGTGCTGATAAATGAAACATTGCATTCTGTAACATGGTAGTAAGATTTGCATCTCGTTCCATCTTTTCTTATGTTGCCATCCTTGCTCGTCTGTGTCATGATGTAATAGTTTTTTTTTGTTCGACTACACGGAGAGGTTCTTTCTCTTGTCGGATTACTGTTTACGGTTTGAATTCTACTCTTTAAACAGAGGTCACGGCCAGTTGGAATGGAACCCCAAGCCTCCGCTTTGCATGACACTATGCTACATGTGGGGATTGAGCTCGCGATTTTTTGTCACAACCCCCTTAAATATAATGAAAAAATCAATTTTTATCAAAAATTCAAATAGATTATAGAAATTTTATTTTGGATCTTAACATTAACAAATGGTAACAAACTAGTAGTACTCCAACGCAGCTAATAAAAAGCATGACTTGAAAACTAGTGCTTAAATCAGTTTGTTAATCAAAGATGGTTAGCGCTGAACGAGATATGACTGATTCATATGTCTTGAGGCAAAGAAGCAAATACACGTGGTATAAAAAGCATGACTCGAAAACTATACTTTTCCAACACAATTAATAAAAAGACCACATCATTATCCAACACATTATTATGCATGCCCATTAATAGTAGTAGTAGTCTATTCTCCACCATGATGTCTGAAAATTTATCATGAAAAAGGTTGTAGAGTTGGGGCAAAGGATCAAAATATCACGAGGCATGGCCAAAGAGATATTGCCGAAGGCTTTCAACTAGATTTTCATGATCTCTTTACCATTAATTAAGATGTTAAATCCTTATTTACTCCTAATAGTGATGTGCAACGAAAAGTAACATTAGGTTTGAGAAGTTGGACAGTCATTAGAAGAAATCTTGCCTCTTATTGTCAATGTCGCGCGGTCTCATTCACAGGTCATTATTAAACCACTTCATAATCAACCATGTGCTCCAACTATAGAAAGTCGTCATGATCCGAACAAATTCTGATTAGCACCAAATACATACCGACTACATCTTCGATCTTCTTTTTACCTGATTTGGATGCTCGTAGTTACGATGTCAATTACGTCTAACTTGATTCAGATAATCTGCAATGAATTCTACCTTCTATTCAGAATAATAATTAGGTCGTACTTGCGTGACAACATAAGTTAACTTCTACTAATTGAAAAGTTATAGGTAGACATTGTTTGAAATGCTTACTCCTTTCCATAATATAAACAATATTTGTCTGATTAGATCGTCCCAAAATATAAACAATATTTCTTTTTTAGTAATATTTTTACTTAAAAAAATTAAAAATCAATCTCATCTGTTACAATACTTGTTATCTTTTTTCACAACTGTTATATTAAATCTCACTAGCATTCAAATATTTTTTTCCCATCAAATTTTATAAAAATTCAATACATATATAACTTCGTATATAACGTCAATATGTTTTTCATATTATGAAACGGATCAAGTCGTATGTATCGTATATATCATGATGGATACTCTTTCCTCATCCTTGCCAGTTAGGATGGAGCACCTGAAAATGGGACCATGGCAGTTTCATCTTCCACTTTCATTATAAAAACCATTCATTTTGTGCCTGCAATAGATATTCTTTATAACGATTCATAAATACTCCTCTTAATTTCGAAAAAAATAGGGATAATTGCACGGGTTTGTTGAATATATGACATACCAAATTTTAGTTGTGATGAGTAACATCAACGGTGTAGATTTTAAGTTCATCGATTATTGAATTCTTTTTTCATGTATTTTTCTTTTATTTTTTCATTTAAATTTCAAAAAATTATCGATTGAAAATCTTCATCGTTGAATTCTTCTTGTCACACTAACTTTATGTGTGGCATGTAGCACAAATGCATATTTTGAACTCTTGCATTTTCGTTGTTTGAAATATTGTATTCGTTTTTTAACTTAGGTGTAAAATAATGAAATTATAGCACTACTCATTATTCTTCTTGTGCCAAATTTTTTGTAACTTGTACACATCTTTCACTTTTGAATACGCATAGATGTGAAGTCTTTTTTTTTTCCCCCCCTAACAAATACTCATTTGACGTCCTAGAAGAATTACCATTTTGATTTATCACAAGAATTTATATGTGCGTTAAATTTTTACAAAATAGTTTATTTATTTTTTGGTTTTATGAGAAAAAGAAAGATAAGAAATGATATTGAAATGAGTTGATGTGATAAGTATAAAATATAAGTAGAGCTGTTTGGATAGTTATGTAGAATTTTTTTTTTCAAATAACAAAATGTTGTAATTTTGATGGAACATAAAAAAAATGTCATAATTTTTATAGGATAATTTTTTTTTTATCATTGTGTAACTTGCATGAGGTTAAAACATGTAACATAACCAACCATTGATATTATTACCTCTATCCTATAATTATTAATAATATTTAGTATTTTATATTATTATATATATATAAATATAAGTCTCGTTTTCATATCAAATCACGTCTGATCGTCCAATAACATGTATTAGGTTGAAATACATAATTTATATAATTATTGATATTTCACGATAAATTTATAAAAAATCACATTTGACCATCGATACATATATATCAAATTTTATATCGATATATATATGTCAGATCAAAATATTACAATAATTTTAAAACAAAAAAATACAAATAAATATATCAAAAATCATATTTTATCGTGCCGTGGACAAAAATCAAACTTCGCTGGGCCATAACAAAAATCAAAGTGTTGTTGTCATTCAAGGACACGGAGAGTGTGGTATAATTATAAAGCAAAAATGGATTGACAGGTGACAGTCATCTGTACGTACTATATATTGTTGTGGGACCCATTGGACTCCATGTTTTCCCTTCCCATCCCTTCATCGACGATCGATGCTGTAAAAACTCACAGAAACCACGAAAAACAAAAAATTCCCGAAAATTCGAGACCCATTCTGTTTCTCTCTCTAGTTTCACCCCTCCCATTCTCTCTCTACCTTCACTTTCCTCCTCCGGCGTCGGCGACGAAGGCGGCGACATTTCTGTCTCTTCTCCGATTCGAGCTTCTCATTTCTTCGACGATTGTCGGAATCATTTCTCTTCATTGTCGTCTCCTCAGCGGTCGAAATTCGTGGTTTCTTCGCCGCAGGTTCGTCATTTGGGTGTTTCTTTGCGTTCGTTTGGTTTTTGTTTTGGTTCGATTGGTCGGCGTGATTTGATTGCTGGAAATGGAGATGGAGATTGTCTTGTTGTTTGTGATTCGATTTCGGTTTGGCTTGATAGTTGTTACTGTGAAGGTGTGTTGGCGTGTGATTGTTTCTGATGAGGAATTGAGATGATTTTTGCTTTGGATTTGATGAATTCTGAATGGTATGTTTGATGTTTGATGTGTGGATGATTGAGGATTGAGGATTGTTGCTCGTCTTTGATGTCGATTTTTATCTAGAAACTGGAGTTAACGATTGCTCCCTTGGTCGTAAATTAATCGTCGTGTTTCGATTTAACATGAGATATGGTTATTATATTTAACATGCAACAAATTGTAATTGTGTAACTCAGAGTATTGCTATGTGAAGAGAAAAATCGCGATAAGATTATATCAGTTGTGTTGCATGGGACAAAGTTGGCTCGAACATGTGTGTTTGACAAATTGTTGGGATCATTTTGAGAGTGAAGGAAGTGTTGAAGTTTATTATAGTATTTGACTATGGCAAATTTGTTGCCTATCATGTTGACTATATTGCAGTGTGAATATGAATTGGAAGAATGATGTGCTGCATATCTAGTGACTAGATTGTTAATTTAACTCATTGATTCTTTTTGTTAGGTCTTGGAGTTTGCAAGATTGGCAAGGATCACATATTGTGGGTGAAAATAGCATCACATTTATTTGGCGATTGGTGTGAATCTTGTTTTGGTATCTAGTTCAAGGAAAGCTGTCGAGGAGATTATGTTCTGAAGTGGTTTTAAGGA